>PVKU01002360.1:0-105780 GCA_004027475.1 Anoura caudifer
GAGAGAATTCTAGAAGCAGCAAGGGACAAGGGGACAGTCACCTACAAAGGAGTTCCAATCAGACTGTCAGCGGATTTCTCAAAAGAGACCTTACAGGCAAGAAGAGGCTGGAAAGAGGTATTCCAAGTCATGAAAATCAAAGGCCTACATCCAAGATTGCTCTATCCAGCAAAGCTGTCATTTAGAATGGAAGGGAAGAAAAAGCACTTCTCAGATAAGGTCAAGTTCAAGGGGTTCATCATCATCAAGCCCTTATTATATGAAATGTTAAAGGGACTTACCTAAGAAAAAGAAGATAAAAATAGGACAGTAAAAAGACAGCAAACTCATAGATATTAAAAACTACACCTAAAAGAAAAGCAAAACAGACTAAGCAAACAACTAGACCAGGAGTAGGAACACAGAAATGGAGATCACATGGAGGGTTTACAACAGGGGAGTGGGAGGAGGAGAGAGGGGGACAAGGTACAGAGAATAAGTAGAATAGACGGTGGGTAGAAAATAGACAGGGGGAGGGCAAGAATAGTGTGGGAAATGTAGAAGCTAAAGAACTTATGACACATGGACATGAACTAAAGGGGGGAATGTGGGTGGGAGGGGGTGTTCAGGGTGGAGGGAATGATGGGGGAGAAATGGCACAACTGTAATAGCATAATCAATAAAATAAAATTAAAAAAACCCACAATGAGATACCACTTCACACCGGTCAGAAAGGCCATAATAACTTCTTATTTTATATAGCTATTGTGAGAATTTAATGAGATAATGCATGTAAAGTACATAGAACATTGCTTGGTGCATAATACATAAGTGGTGAAGAAAAAAAGTTTCATGCAACTGACAGAGAAACATAGAAAGTTAACCATGAAGTGTTCACTTTAAAAGAAGCAATAGAGGTAGATGTTCAACTGAATAGTGATTCCCCAGAGAAAATAAAAATTCTAATTCTCCTGCATTTGGACAACCTTTGTTAAAGTCATGTTTTTGTTGTTCCTACAGAAGTTTCCAAAGTATCCTCCCCAATCATGTTTAGAACACCAGGATTTCCCAAAATTTCTACAACACATCTGCCTAAGATATGTGTAGGGGGCAACAAAAAGGTTTTGTTATTGAACAATGCTGAGAAATATTCCCTTGGAAATTGAAATATACACCAGCACCCTAGGGTTTGGTAAGTCCTGAGAAAATATTTTATTTAGTTTAATCTAGCATTTCTTGAATTTATTTGATCCCATATACTATTTCTTAACATTCCATGAAACTACTGTTCCATGAAATAAACATGGAGAAATGCTGGCTTCAATGAATATTAAAATGACCTTTATCCCAAAGCTAAGGAGTATGGGAGGTAGGTGTGGGAAGGAGAGGGTTCATACTTATTTAGACTGGGATTGAAATTTTGCCTACAACGACTCACTAAGCAGCAGCCACACAAATCCTTCAGGGTCACAAACACTCAAACACATACAATGTTCCTGGGAGCATGTACAGGGTCTCTGGAGGGGAAGGGGGAGCATCCTTCACTTACATTGTATCCTGCTGCTATTGTGCTGGGATCCCACTGTGGAAGATTTATTAAAGGTTGCTGAACATACTGTACCATCTGCCCTGGGTCACGACTTCCTGAATTTACTTCCAATTTTCTGGATGAGAAACTACAAGAAAAACATTTAAAGTGGAGAGGCCCAATTAGGGAACCAGAGGCCAGACCCAGGAGTGGAGAGGGAGGAGGGAAGATGGGCAGAAGGGATTGTGTTGAGAACTCCAATCAGGTTCAGGACAAGGATATTGTTCTGGGTGGAGGTGAGATGAGGGACACCAGTCACATCTGTGAAGAGGACTCTTCAGAGCAGAGCAGGGCAGGGATACACTTAGGAGAAATAATACTGACTTCTAAGGTTAGTAACCAGAATGGAGACGTTCTGAGGAGCATGTCAAATGCCTCTTTATAACTCTTTTCTTGAGGAGAAAGACGGTGGCTGGGAGGAGGCAGAATTGCCTTTGTTACAGAAGGGGGAGGATGATGAAAAATCCCTAATAAAGGAAAGGCATGTAAAATGTTTACTGTCTATTCACGTTGACCGCTGTATAGGTGATTTTCCAAATTAATGTTATTGGTTGGTAACTGAAGGCAAATGTGCCCTCCTCCTCTGTTTTCCTTTTCCCCTTCCTGTGGGTTCCTGCTAAGTAGAGACAAGTTATATCCTAAGAGGCCTGTTTTAAAAAGACCCAGAATCTTTGACCTTGGAAAGGCTGAGGTCTCTGAGGGGCAGCTGTACTGCATGCAGGGTGGGAAATAACAGGAAAAAAAAAATGTACCACAGGATATTTTCTTATCTCCATGAATTTATAGTTTTCTAACTCATAATAAGCATCTATTACTTTTATAATTGTCATTAAGTTTATTTCTCTAGTTCATACCCTATATCTTTAGTTTCTAGAAAACCTGAATAGACATATTGTGTAAACTTCATATCGGTGTGTATTTAGTGGGAGGTCGGGGAGGGATGTTTTCCAAGATCGTATGAGTGAATGAAAACATTACGCAGGAAATACTCCCTAGTAAGTTATGTTTACATAATTCTACAAAAACATAATGAGAGATTATTTAGGGGTAAGAGTTTCCAAGAACTTCTGGAGAAAAATGGTAACATTCTCTACCGGCGAGAGGGATGAGTGGCAGGAGACGCTTTTCGGTCAGGAGGGGAAAATACCTGGCAGCCTGCAGACAAGCGAGGTAGCAAGCAGGCTAGGTGGCCGCGGTCTTCAGGGACCTGGGGCGGAGCAGGAAACGGCTGCTCGAGTGTGGGAGGCGGAGCCGCGGGCAGCGGCTCAGGTAGGGATGAGCCCGAGTACCTGCTCGCGGCTGGGGCCGGCCCTCGCACTTCTGCGAAGAGCTAAGGGGAAGCGGAGGCATTCCTGCAGAAGTGCTGAGTCCTGGGGAGGCAGCTGATGAAGAGAGTGCCCCTGAGCCCCTGAGCTGAAAGGGGTTAGAGAGGGGCCGGCATGGGCCTCGAGTTACCAGCACCTTGGCTACTGCTCTTCACCTGGCTCCCAAAAGGTGAGCGCCTGGGCCCAAGGGGACTGGAAGCCATTGTTGCCTGCCTTGCAGAGCTGGCCACAGGCAGGGCCGCGCAGGCCTGGGCCGCGCTCCGCTGGCTCTTGGCACTGGAGCTAGGAGGTGCGGGGACTGGATAGTTTCACCTGTGGGAACCTGTTGCTTTCCTCTCTTATTAGCTCAGGCCCTTCGGAAACAGGTGCAACTAAGAAAAAAAAAACCTTTTAGGCTTCTCCTCCTGCAATCATAGGCACTTCTTAGTCTCTAAAGCTGAATTGATGGATGCGGTAACACCACTTTTACAATTCTTAATTACCTTTTCCTCTCATGTGATACTTGCTTTTAGGTTTTGGATATGATGACAACCATATTGGCCCAGAAATGCGTTTACTTCACTCCTGGGAGATTATAATGTGTCCTCAAGTGTATAATGGATGTTCATTAAGACTCAGAATCTATTTTACAGGACCACAACATTTAGCTCTTTGCTAACCATCTTCAGGGTCACTTGTATGCTTTTATGCTATTCACCTGCCTCCCTAACTTCCACCTTGCTTAGTATCTCCCCCTCTAGTGTCCACCCACCCATCACTCCTTCGACTTCAACCTCTATGCCAATCCCCTGTCTGCTTTTGAAAGCATGGTTTTGTGTGTCTCGGTTGTTATCTCCCAGGAATATGACAATTGCGATGGGCATGAGTGAAACCTGGAGGCAGAGGGTAGCAGAATGATGACGTGTGCGGGCTCTTCAGCCCCTTTCAATAAGGGTGTAGGTGCGATCTTCAAACCAGAACTTTTCGTTTCCCTTCGAGTTCTGCCCTGCTTTATTTTGTTTTACCTTTTTCTCCCCCGCCCCTTTTAGGAACAACTACCTCTTACCTTTGTCAACTAAGTGGAAGGTCAGCTCAATTTGCTCACAGACCAATTTAAGTCTTGTGTTTTTCTGAGGGAAAAGATATAATCTGAAGGTACAAGCAGAATTTCATTTTTACAAGCTTACTAGGATCTGAAAATCACTCAGATGTAATGAACATTCAGACAAGATTCTACAATAACTTAAATTTAATTAAGCTGAGGGACAATTGCAAAAGGGTAGAAAAACTAGAAAATTGGTATCCCTAAGGCCCTCTACCTCACCACATTTTCTACAGGAAGTAGGGCCTACAAATTATCTGAAACTGACAAGATGAGATATCAGACACCCATGATACACAAGAAAATGAACCAAACCTCACCTAAATCAAAGTGCCTGAAATTCCACCTGGGCAGTCAGTAGTTTGGACTATGAAAGCAAACTCATAAAAATCCCAGTTTTGCACAGTTTTCTCTTTGATGCCTTGTGTATTCAGCTCAAAATCCACAGCAGCTAGGGATTTCTAAAGTTCCTTTCGCTGCTTTTTTAGGAAAATGGAAGTCTACCACCACCTCTGCCCCTGGGCATCCTATCCCCAGAGTGCTTCTGAGCTGAAAGAAGCCAGAGAGTGGACAATACAGACTTTGTGGCCAGCAGTTGTCCAGGTCAATAGGATAAGAAGAGAGCCTTACAGAGAAATATCCCATTAGGGTATAAACCCCAATCCTTAGATCACCAGCATAATGTTTTAAAAGCTGTTCAGTTTTATGAAGAATATCAAACAATTAACATTTTTCAAATACAGGGATGATAACCAAAGGGTATATTTTTCTAGTAAGCCAATTGCTGAATGGACAGGGACTTCAGAAAGCAGAGCGCCAGGTGTTTATGAACTAGCCATGCAGTGTGAGTAGCCACAATATTGGAGTAAAGTAATAAAGACTGCTGTATTTGTTTGACATTCTTTAAATGCATGACATGTTTTATTGGATTGGCCCAAAAGGTCGTTTCATAAAGCAACAGTTTTTGCTGTATGATGGTTCTAGTTGTGCTTAGTGGTCTTTAACTTCATTCAAAACAATTTGGTTAGATTGTATTGTGACAGTTGTCATATCAGCATGCATTTAAAAAAGACTTCCCAAATTGGTGAATTTTTGTGCAGCCGTTGTAGTATTGAAGATGGAAGAAAATGTGCAACATTTTCTGCATATTATGCTATATTATTTCAAGAAAGATAAAAACAACTGAAACACAAAAAAAGATTTGTGCAGTGTATGGAGAAGGTGCTGTGACTGATCAAACGTGTTAAGTGGTTTGAGAAGCTTCTCAGTACTACTGACATTCTGGCCAAATAATTCTTTGCGGTGGCTGCCTTAATGCATTGGAAGATGTTTAGCAGCATCTCTGGCCAACTAGACGCCAATAGCGGGAGACGGCCGACATACTCAAAATATCTAAATCGATAAAGTTATTGGTAAAAATGAAAAATTTTTCTTTTATTTTATGGAAAAAAAACAAACAGACTTTTTGGCCAAACCAATAGAACCAGAGAATGCTGAATGAAAAAGACCTAAGTGAACATCTAATCTCACTTTTACTTCATAGGTAAGAAGTTGAGATTTCAACTGTTGTGACTCCAACACTTTGAGGGGGAAATAGCTCTTTTAGTAGGCACAGACCCTGAACCTGTGCAGGAAATGTAAATAAAGCTGCATTCAACTATTTAATATGCATTTGGATTTTGCATCCATGATGTTGGTCAATTTACTGAACTGCTAAAAGCCTCCAGTAAACTGGGATGACTACAGTACATATCTCATAAGGTTTTATTTTATTTTATTTTTGTGAGAATTAAATGAAATGAAGGTTTTAAAGCACTTAATACAGTTTCTGGACTAAAGTGAGGGCTTAGTAAATGTCAGCTGTGGTGACTATGGTGGTCATGCTTTAGACCCAAGTGGGATTTTATAAAGCTCACTTTAAAGAAACAGTTTAGGTTTCTCTATTCACCTACAGCTAAGAAACTGCAATTAATAGTCAGATGATTGTCAGCTTGGATTTCAGAATCTGCCTCTTACTAGTTGTAACTTTGAATGAATCTCCCTTCATCCAGGCAAAATTCCTGACAAGCCCTTTCCCCCCCAGTCCCTTTCCTCCCACCGAAAGACCAGCTCTGATTAAGTGGGTTGAGATCAAGCACAGTGTCTAGTCTACAACATGGTCATCACTCAGGAAATACTGAGTCCCTCCCCATTGCCCTCACTTCTTTATTTTTAAACCAAACTTACTAAAATGTCTCTAAGATCAAACTGGTGAAGATCCACTTTCTCTCGCACTCCCCGTATCTACCAAAGCAGTGTTTTCAAACTTTTTTTTTTTCACAGCCCCCAGTAAGAAATACCTTTGTGACATGTAAACAAACACATGCACAATTTACAAAATAGAAACACAAGGTTCACACATACACTCAAACCCCATTACTATGTTGGATAAAAGAATAACAAATTGATGTCAAATATTATATTAATAATATTTAAGTTCATAGGTAATACTCCCCAAATTAACAATACTAAATAGAAAAAACCCAGGAAGTTGATTTTCTCAAGATCCACTGCAAATTGTGATAAGAACTTTGGAAACCTTCATACTCGAGTATGTTCATTTTGGTCCATCGCCTTATTTTCTTCTGTTTCTAGAGAAGAGTCAACCTGATCCTCTGATTTGCATCCAAGCTTCTGCAATTGCAAAGTGTAGGCCACTAGTGAAATGATGTCAGATTTGGGTGCTCACTAGTTGATGTGGCTTGGAGGCCCTGAGGTCAGGGAGTCCTGGGAAGTGTCCCTAGTCCCTGTGCTCTGAGCTGAGGAGAGATCAGTTGTCAGGGGTTTTTTTGTTTTGTTTTGTTTTGTTTTTTTAAAGAAATACATTTTTATCAATACTTGCTTCTTAAAATGAAATATCAAAGATAAGGCTAGTGTAGGTACCTGCCGCCCTTTGTATTACTGGCTAACATCTCTGGTTATATTCATCCAACCTCAAAGTTTACTCCTGGAATGCAAATTCAGTTTTTCCTTCAAACTGTAAAAAGGTGTGTCATTTGTGCTTTTGTGAAAAATAAGATCATAGTGTTAACTTATGGGTCGACACAGCTATCGACATGTAATATTATTCTTTGGGAAATTAGACAGCTGAATCAGACAAGATTCCTAGCATCTAGAACTTGCTATTTTTACTGAAGGGTGTGAATGAAGGTTAGGACCGTACTGAAGACCTAATGGCATCTTGATCCCTGGTGTAGTAGATAGTAAAGTGGAGCTTCTCAGGGTCGGGGCCTGTAGGAAGTGGATGGAAGGCTGCCCATTTGACAGCTCCCTTGTTTCCATGGAGCCCCCTGAAATATCTGCCCAGAATCCCAGTGCTCTGCTGAACATAAGTAGAAGTCACTCCCAGTTCCTGTCTTCTTCTTTTGGCAAGTTTTACAGATGAGGATATCTGTGTTCAGGGAAATCACACATCTCAGGTTGAAACAATGGAGTTAGTTTTAGAGCTGAGACCAGAACCCTGGCATCCTCATGCAGTCCATTGCTCTTTCATCTGCTTCATGCCGTGGGGTTGGTTGGTTTGGTCTCATTGAATCTTTGGATGCAGAAACAGAAATAGATTGCCTCTTGGATGTCTAACTAAGTGCCACTTATTAAACATCTTGCCCCAACAACAGTGTGGTAGAATGAGATGCCAGGTAATTAATATATTGTCAACTGCCTCGTTTTTCTTCAACTTAATACTTTAGTTCCTTATTTGAAGTTGTTGGGAGAGAATTAACATTGTGTGTTTTAAAAATCAGGAAGACTCTGATCATGTCGTCTTTTTCTAGTCCTTATTTCTGTATCCTCTGATATGTAAATCTTAGGGTAAGATAGGGTCAGAGGCAAGCAGTTTTGACATTTTTTTCATTACCAAATTCAGTTTATCACCAAATTCTGTTGCTTAATCCCAGGATCTGCCCCTTCTTTTTTATTCCAGGTAACAAACCTCACACTAGCCTACCTTAAGCATCCTGGTAGCCTCCTTGCCTCTTAACCTGCTACCTCTCTGTCTAGTTCCAGCCAGATAGGTTAATTTACCTGGGTTAATCTTCCATACCTTCATTTTAAACCTCCAAGATCCACTAGATTAGCGCTGCTTGTAAGAATGGGTTAAAGCTCTTTGTGTGGAATTCAAGGCTCACTCATTCTCACCTCACCACCTGGGATAGCCTTGTCCCCACTGATATGGCATGTTCTTGTACTCCCACTTCCCTTAACACATACCCTGCTTCCTCGCTTTTTATCTGAACATACTACAAGTGGTTGACTTTGTTTTTTGTACTTTTAGAGCCCTTAAAATTCGTTCCACACAGTTTTCCCTGTGTCATATGAAATTTGTTTGTTCTTCTACTCAATAAATGCAGTGGAATGAGATGCTGAGTAATTAACCAGCAGGTGTGCTGGCAAACAAAAGCAGGCATGGCCCTGGCCCCATAGTGCTTAAAGCCTAAAAGAAATACAAGCAAATGTAGAAATGCAACTATGACAGGAACCATAAGAAAGAGCTATAAGGGGCCACAACAACACATAATAGATGGATTTTGCTCACTCAGGAGATCCTCCCAAAAGAAGTTGATGCTTGAGTTGAGAGCTGAGGAATCATCATTTCAGATGAAAGGAAGAGCGTGTGCAAGGCTGCTAGAGAGGAGCTCAGTGGGCATGAGGGAAGGGAAGAATGTTAGTGTGACTGAGTGGAGGAAGTCACAGGGTATGTGATAGAAATGAGGTCAGAGAGGTGGGTAGGACTAGATGTGTATGGCTTCATAGGTCATGGTAGGAAGCTTCTTGTTTATCCTAAGAACAGTGAAGGGAGAGCTTTTGGAGATTTTTAAAGAGCAGAAGTTGGGAGACTGATGGCAATGTGGAATCCACATGGCTGAAAAACAGAGTATGTGCAGGTACCGGTAAAGCTTAGGCAGCATCCAGGCTGGAAGTGATGGTAGCATGTATTTGGGTGGGGGTGAGGGTGGACAGAGAGATCGAGAGCCTAGAAATACTTAGGAGATAAATAAAACCAATTTGATAATAAATTGTATATGGAGAGTGAGGGGGAGAGAGATGTCAAGGATGATTCCTAGTTATCAGTGCTGCCAATTCACTAAGATGGGAAATCACAGAGGCCCAGGTTTGTATAAAAGGATGTTGATTTAGATTTGGGGTTTGATTTAAAATTTGGAACAACCAAGAAGAGCTACCTGGAGTATTTGGATTTGTGTGCCTCTCTCGTCCTTTATTGTATAGTAGTAGGATTTGATATCCAAAGCTCTGTCGGTTTGTGAGCGACCCTATAAAGCTTAGCCATGAAGTACCTTGTCTCTGTGTTTACTTGTTTACTGTTGGCTCTCCCACCAAGAGTATACGTTCCAGTGGTACAGAGGCATTGTCTCCCTTATTTGCTACTGCACCCCCATCATGTAGAATGGAGCCTGCCTCATAGTAGGTATTCAATAAATTAAGTGAATGAGTGACCTCTGAAGACCCAGGGGACACAGAGATTTGTCATTCTGGTGAGACCCAAATTTGCATATGATCTGAGATTAGCATGTGGGGAGATGGATGAGTCACTGATTTGATCTACAGACTTTGGGAAACTCCGAGGCTCTGCCTCTCAACCAGGTTTTGTCTTCTACCCTTAAAGGAATAGCAAGTTCAAACCACCTGAGTGGCTATTTTTTCACCTTGTAGTTTATCAAAAATTTTTAAAGATTGATATGTTCCCTCATTGGAAAGATTGTGGTGAAACATGGGACTGTCACACTGTTGATGGGAATACGAGTATAAATTTCTTCCCTGAAGTTACTGTTAAAATATAAAAGCCTTATTTCCTTTGACCCAGCGATCTCACTTTAAGAAACATATCCTACTAGAAAGCGTGCATGTGAAGAGATACTTTATATAAAGACAGCCATTTTAACAATTCGTGTCAGCATTATTTGTAATAGTGAAAAATTGGAAGCAAACTAAATGCCTATTATTAAGAAAATGGGTAAATAAATACTGTTCATCCATGTAGTGAATTTTTAGGCAGCCACTAAAATAATTAGACCTATGAAATAATTAGATCTATAGAATAGAATGATGTACCATTAGTTTGAAGAAAAACAACACTGTAAGTTGATATACATGATATGATTACATTTTTTAAAAGAGTAGCATAAGAAAAGCTGTGGAGGAATATACACCAAATCATCAAAAGTGGTCCCTCTGGGGAGTGGAGTGCGTGGTGAGCAAGGAGGAAGTTTTTGCTTTATACCCTTCCTTATTGTTGGAAGTTTCTTATTTATTTTATATTACAAAAAAGTAAAACAGGGGTTTTTATACAAAATGGTTAAGATAAATCTGTAAGTGTGCCTTAAAGTAAATATCCATTAAAGGTTAAATTTCCACCATTAGAAAAACTTACTCAGAAGGCAGTTGGTATATAGGAAACAGGCTTTGGAATTTGAGCCTGTAAATTTAAATCTAGCTTTGCGACTTTCTAGCCATGTGACCTTAAATCAGTTAATCTCCCTGTGGATTTTCTTCACCTGTGAAATTGAGATAAAAATAAAACTTATCTTACGGGATTTTTGCAAAAGTTAAATGAGATACATGTAACAAAGCACCCAATACCATGCAAGTGCCCAGTATATGTCACTCTTTCCTCCCCAGGGTAGCCAGCCACGTGCTTTAGTGCCACCCCAAGCCTAGCACTGCTGAGCTGCACAAGCCAGACCTTTGTTAAATCCATAGTATGTAGACCTAATTCCTTCCCTGCCCCAAACTCTCTCCTAACTCCCTGGATCCCTTACTTCTTGTCTGTACTCATCGCCAGTTGCTCTTCCCCTTCAGTTCTCTCATATTTGCACTGTTATCTAAGGAAATATAATAACTACTGTTGGCAAATATACTTGAGGAGATAGTTTGATCAAAGATAAACTCTGATAGGATTAAACCTGTGTACTTTTTGTTAACATGCTTACTGGAGCAGAGGTGCCCGAGTACCTGAAACACACTCAGGAATCAAGACCTTTCATCATCGTCAGCATCAGGCCACGGCCCTTCCTTCCTTCCTCTCCCTCCCTGGCTACCATCCCCTTTTAGGCAGGACCCTCCCTGTGGAAAGGAGGGGAAATGCCATCTAATGTTCTGAAAATAGTTCTCAGGAAGGAAGGAAGGAAGGAAGGGGAAAGGAAAGGAAAAAGCTTTGCACCTGTGTCCCTATACTGTGTGGATAACATGTTGTAGAAACTGTTAAACATCTGCCAATATGATTGTAGACAGGGAAGACAATGAAAAAATAAATGTACAAAGATATGCTTATGTTCAGGAACACATAGCATTTAGTTATAAAGATGCTCTTCTTTTTTGGTATGTTTTTCTTTGACTTTAATGTCAGATGGTAGTCCCCAGTCTCCACGGTAGCCTTGTCTTGGAAAGTACCTCGTGGCGGGAAACATAGAATCCCCTTCCCCTTCCCTCCTTCCCATGAGCTCTAGTACCTCATCCGAAGTTACCTTTCCATCCTTAAATGACAGGACTCCCTCTCTTCCTCTTTCACAAAGGAGGCAAAGTGTGAACGGGTTTGCCAGAATATAAAGTGACTCAGCTTTGAAAGCTTTTAAAGCACTAACTCATTTTGCAAAGAGAAGACAGTGGTGATAGTTTACATTTGTATCATTTTAATTCTTTCAGAATGCTTTTACATGATAGTCTCAGTTGATCTCAATATTTTAAGGTAGGCAAGACACATGCAGTTGACGCAAATAATAGCTAATATTTATTGAGTGTCTGATATGTGCCAGGCTCTTTGCTAAATGATGGACATTTACTCATTTCATCCTCACTGCAACCCTATCAGGCAAATATTAGTGTCATCCCAATTTTGTATGTAAAGAAACAACTGGAGTTTGGAAATAACTTGTTAGCTCTTTTATCTGCTGGGGAGTGAAGGTAGATTCTGAACTCAGGAAGTCAGTCTCTAGAATTAAGTTTTCAAGGGAAAAATGATAGAGACAGCTAGGAGGTGGATAGCAATGAATTGGGGATAAGGTGAAGGAAATAAATGTAAGAATAAAAAGATAATTTACGAATTTAAAAACTTGTAGTACTAAGTTTAAAAGAGCAATGATGTGGGGGTTGGAGGTTAGAGGGTGGAGGGATTGAAGAAAAAGGACTCGTGGACATGGATAATAGTATGGGAATTGCTGGGAGGAGAGAGGTATAAGAGGACTAAATGGTAATGGCAAAAAAATACAATAAAGATTAAATTTTAAAAAATACAAGAGCATGATGCCCTGTATAAACAGGGCATTTATGTCTTTGAATCTGTTCATATTTTCAGCCTTGATCTTGCTGCTTTTGGCCTCTTCTTGAAAACCCCCATCTGCTTAGTAGTGTGCATGCCCAATGTGGTTAGTTTTACAGAGAAGTTACAGCATAGGAAAGAAAGATGGGAGGTTTTTGCCTTTGAGGTGGACTTGGTACTTCCTTTGTCTTCTGCCTGATCTGAAAGATCCTCCTGCCTTTAGAGAGTCCAGTGCCTGACTTCCACTTAGAAGTTTAAACTTGCCTGCTTGGGAAAGATTGGGTTTGGGTTAAAAAAATAAAAATAAAAAGATAGGGTTTGGGTGTCAGCAAACCCTAAATTCAAATCCTAAAGCTGAGAGGGCTTAGCTTATTGTCTGAACTTTGGCCCACAAAGATGAGCAGGGCTGATCCCACCCTAGGGGGTTTGTGCAGATTAAAGACAGTGTATGTAACAGTAGATGCTGAGATCCAGGTCAACAACCTAGAAGAAAGGTTTGCTGGTTGCTCAGTTACCTTTTATCCTGGGACCCTTCCTTACTTTCTGTGTGAGGGTGGTGGGAGCTGGGTTGTGGGGAAAGGTCTGAGAATTGTGCAGGATGCTATGGGGCTGGAAGACCCCTGGAGGCACTGTGAGTGAGCTCAATGTGGTCAAAATATCTGGGAACCTGGCGTATTTTAAGGCTTGAAATTCACATAAGGGATGAAATTGAAGAGAGGATAAAAGGCAGCATAGCCAGTGTTGACGTTGGAAAAGGTGAGTTCTCTGCCCCCAGGTGTTGTTTGCCCATAATAAGAGCATTCATGGAAGGGGAGCCGACTGAGGATTTGATAATGAAGGTGATCACCCTTGTCCCTGTTCTCCTGCCTCAGAGTGTCAGGTTCAGCAATCTTCAAAGCTACTCCAGAGCAACTTCTGGCTCCAATCATACTGCCTCCTCTGACTCCCAGCAAGCCCCAGTCCTTCCCCAAATGTTTCACCTCTATACAAAAATGTTGAGTAGGTTCTTTTCGATAAACTGCTTTTTATGTTGAATTACCATTCAGCAAAATAAAGAACATGTATGTTATTAATTATAGTATCAGAGTGGCAGTGGCCAATTGCATATTAATTATTGCTCACGTAGCCTGGACCCATGTTCCAGTTCTTTGCAAGCCAATGAATACCAAACATGCTCCTTTACTGAAAGAACATCCAGGCAGAGTGGCAGGAGCATTGCTCAGGGGACGAATCTTGAATCATATTTTCTTAGAAAATAAATGACCACAGACAAGTCATGTTTTTAAATCTCAGATTTGCTGCTTATGAAATGGGTACATTTCTGTCTTCCCAGGGATCATATTTAGTGTGCAAAAGAAAATATTTGAAAGTGCTACGTGAACCTAGGGTCTTGTTTAAACTGCAAATCAAGTGTTTTTCCCCCTATTCCAGGGGTGTCAAACTCATTTTCACTGAGGGCCACATCAGCCTCGAAGTTGCCTTCAAAGGGCTGAAATAATTTTAGGACTGTATAAATGTAACTACCCCTTAACTATTAAGGAGTTGAAATTACGTTCAGCCCTTTGAAGCAACTGCGAGGCTGATGTTGCCCCCAGTGAAAATGAGTTTGACTCCCCTGCCCTATTCCAATCCATTTCTGTTACTACTGTGCAAAAGAAGCTAGTGTTGACAAATTCATTGTCAGAATCCTACCCATAGCTCCTTCTATTCAGTTAAAACTGTGTTGGGCAAAAGCTCCAAAGTCCATTTCAGGTCAGCAATAAAAAGAAAATGTGAGGGCAGAGAAGCAAAAATAAAAAAGCAGATTATGATAGAATCCATGTTAGGCTTGAGATGCTGGTCACTGGCTCCTCTGTTCTGATTAGATTGGTTTCCAGGAATCCAACAGCCAGTACGGATGGCAGCTATTTTTCCCCAAAGTACTGAAGGCTTATTTTCAAAATGATGTTCTTTTTTCATTGACAGCTGAATAAGGAAGTCATCCATCTTCCTAAAAACACCACTGTCACCCTATTACTGTTCTTCAGAAAAACCTTCAGTGATTATCTGTTAACTGGAAGTAGGCATTGGAGTGTGATGTATTCCATCTCCCCACCTCCCAGTCACCAATGCCAGCACCACCTAATTTATCCCCTCTGCCTCCCAGTAAGCCAGAGCTGCCAGCTGGGTTGGTTCCCTCCAGGTTCCCCAAGTAATCACCCCTTCCTGCTAAGGGCCTTTGCTCATCTTCCATCCTGACATGACGAGTTTCTCTGCCTTCTGTTTCTCATGTGTAATGTTTATCCTCTTTGGGTTTTAGAGTCTAGCTCAAATCTCTTCCTTTGTGAAGTCTCCCCTGCCCACAGGTTTCCCCTACACTTCTGTAGACCCTCTTTCCTGTGCAGCTGTCACAGGCAAATCCTCATTTACAGCCCTGGGGATGGCTCAGGTCGTTTCTGGGGGCCAGAGCCTGTCCTGAGCAGCATTCGGCTCTCTCCATGGACCTGAGAAGAGTGGGTGCAGGTGTCCATCATAAGCCTCAGCAGACTATCTTATGTGGGCTGTGCCCAGAAGGTGAGGCAGGAGCCAGAACCAATGGCTTTGGCTCTTGAGTCAGGCCCTATAATGGCTGTCTATATTTGTTTTGTTTGTGGGAGTCAGCTCCACCTGAGAACCCCAACTTGAACCTCTTTCTCCTTGGCTCTTGTAATAAAGGAAAAAGGGAAAGAGACTCATACACTGATGCTAACATGGCAGTGTATGTGCCAGGCACTGAGCCAAGCACTGGATGTGGATTATTTCATTGAATTCTTGCAAGGACCTGATGAGTTTAGTACTGTTATCGTCTCCACTTACAGTTAAGGAAACACAAACTCACTGAGAGTAAATAACTTGCTCAATGTCTAAGTAGTAGAGTTTGATTTGAACCAAGCCATAGCCTGGGTTGGATTTTGTTTTTAATTTAGTCTACACCAGTTTTTCTCAAAATACAGTGCCCAGAGCAATAGTATCAGCATGTCCTGAAAATTTATTATAAATGTAAGCCGTTGGGCCACACCCAAGTTCTACTGAATCAGAAACTCCTGTTGACATTGATCTGGACTGTCTCAAGTCTTGCTGGTGGTGTATGCTCAGGTTTGACTACTCCTGCTCTGCACAAACCCTCCCATGAGAAGATCCCCTATAACCTGGCCTAGAAACCATATTGACATACGAACATTAAAGATGCTAATTATGTGTGGCCCTCTGACTGTGTTAAAGTCCCATCTGACATTTCTGTGCCACCTGGTTCCTCATCAAGGCAGACCTGGAATACATCTCTATCTTCGGAAAGTAAGAGGAGGGAGACTTTTAATTCCTTCAAGTCTTTCTTGATAAAATTTGTCACAGTCTGATCGTTTTCTTTCATTTGCTTTATGCTTATGTTGACCTGTGCTGTTCTTATCCACTGGTTAGTGTATTTTTGGTCATTCATTCCATCATTTATTCAACAAACATTTTTTGGTGCCAAGGAGATGATAGGCACAATTTGAGGTGCTAGGGTTTGAACAGTGAGTTAGAGACAAAACCAGTCAGCTTTCTTGGGGCCTATAGTAAACAGGCCATCAGCAAGAAGTGTGAAAATACTTCCTTAAGGTAAGATGAGGCACTTTGAAGAAACAGAGGGGAGCCCCTTTCCCAGATTTACAGTCAGGCCAGGCTTCTTGAGGAGGAGAGGGCTCAGCTGACGACCTGAGGGATAAGCAGTAATTAATCTAGTGAAGGGAGTAGCATGGTGGCCAGATAAGGAAGAGCATTCCAGCCGAGACATCCACATGTAGCAAGACCTGGAGAAGAAAGCAATCCCAGCGTGGAAAGGACTGAAGCAAGTTCAGAGTGGCCAAACTCTGAGTGTAAGGTAGGGCGTGAAGGAAGATGAGGCAGGAGAGAAAGACTGAAGGCAGACTGACCAGCCTTATAGGCCTCGTTGTGGTGGTTGGAATTTATCCTTAGGTAAATGGGAAAATGTTTTTAAAAGAAAGTGATGTGAAAATATTCATATTAACAAGGTCACTGTAGTACAAATATTACCTTATTTTAATACAATTTCTTTATTGTTTTATGTGTTACTGCCGTCGATGGACCGATGGACCTAGAGCTCCTTGGGAGTTGGCCTTGATCTTTTTCTCCACTGTCTTCTCCATTGTCTGTGCGGTTTTTTAGTCAGGCCAAGTAAGAACTCAGACTCCGCCTGTGAGCTCCCAAGCAGTCAGGCAGTTTGTGTGTTCATTTGCATAGCCTTTGTTAACCCACGCACAGAAGTAGGTCACCTCCCAGAGATCTGGTCCGCCTGCAGTGTTGTCTCCTGCTCTTGGCTTCAGGGTGCCTGTCCTTGTTGGTGACAGTCCAGCACACAGAACGCTATGTCACCCTGTTTGCCTCCGTCGTCCTCAAATGTGACTACACCACCTCTGCCCAGCTCCAGGACGTGGTAGTGACGTGGCGCTTCAAGTCCTTCTGCAAGGATCCCATCTTTGACTACTACTCTGCCTGTGAGTCCCTCTCCTCCTGCCTCTGCCCGGGTCCCTCTGTGAAGTATTGCTGTTAGCCTGTAGGAATTATTTAGGATCACAAATACTCGTTAGTGAGAAGAAGCCCCAAAGATCATTTAATCTGCTCTCCTTTTTTTTTATGGATAAGCTAACTGAGCCCAGGCAGATGAAATAACTTATTGAAGGTCACATACTATTTTATTTATTTAAAAATTTATATCCCACCCTGTTCTAAAAAGATTTAAGGCAGCTCAGACACCAAGCAAAAGGCAGAGTAAGTTCTGCCTCCTATTCCATGCCAGCACACTGAGATGAGGATGTAGATCTGCCCCTTATCACTCCTACCCCTAGAATGCTGACAAGAAGACCCCTATATTCCCCAGGGTGCATGAGGAATGATCACTTGTGAACCTTGTGCCCACTGCCATGTTCAACTCTGTGGCCAGCCTTCCTGGTAGACAGTCATTCTTCTCCTGACTAAATACCAATGCAGAGCTCACTGCCCCCAGGAAGCACATTTGTTGTTTGACATCTCCGAGATCCACAGCTCCCCTATGTTCAGCCAAATCCTATCTCTAAGTGACAATTGCCCCACTCAAGTTAGTCCTGCTGTCTGGAATCAAAACTCTTCCGAGCTGCCCACCTCTGCCACTCTCAAAGAACAAAGGAACCTAGATACCCACAGTCAGCCTGGGACAATTAACCTTGCAGAAATTTTGGGAACAGAGGGCAAACCCTGTTTGTAAGCAGGAAATGAGCCTCCTGAGATGAGAAAAGGAGGGGGAGGCATCAACTTTACCTCCTTTAGTTCTGCTAATGTCTCACAATGTGAACCCCAAAACCTAACTGAGCTACCCACAGAGTCTGATGTCCCCCCAGGAAACCTTCCCTCTCTAAATTGAGGCATTGTTTCCTGGGGGTTCTTCATAAAATGCCTGGGTTAAGTGGGGAGGTAGGAGAGACTAGGGTAGTAGATGTTTGCCCCAGCAGATTTAACAGCTCTCAAACTTTGTACTGTAAGGGCAGATGGATGAACCCTATGAGAGCAGAGTCTGGGGCGACTGAATATGAGACAAAGGAAGTTGGGATGGGAGATCAGGGTGCGCAGCCAGGATTTGGAAATGGTGGCCTGTTGGGTGGGTCTGGAGTCTTGCTGCTCAAAGTGTGGCTCATTGGTATCACTTGGGGGCTCGTTAGAAATGCAGAATTTCTGCTTGTCATTCCAGACCTACAGAATCAGAATCTTCATGTTTAACAAAACTCCCTGGGGACACATAGGCTCACAGTAAGGGCACCTTTCTTCCTGGGAATTCCCCATTGCTGTGTGACTTGGGTGTGTCCTCTTTCCTCAGCATACCAGGCAGCTTTGTCCCTGGGCCAGGACCCTTCCAATGACTGCAACGACAGCCAGCGGGAGGTTCGCATTGTGGCCCAGAGGAGGGGTCAGAATGAGCCTGTGCTGGGGGTAGATTACCGGCAGCGCAAGATCACCATCCAGAACCGTGAGTGTGGGGGAGGCGGCAGGGGACTGAGGGTGGCAGAGGTGCAGACACCAGGCTGAGTCATTGTGGGGATTTACCTTTTTCTCTGCTGCCTGATGATTTCCTTGGTCCTTGCCGTTGTTTGAGTAAAATGCCAGATATACAGAATGTGCTGCATCATCTGAAGTCACTTCTTTGGAAGTTGATCTCTGGGTGAGCATTGGCTAAAGGTCTGGGAGTGGATGGTTTCCTTTGCTTCCCTGAGGTTCAGGGCTAAGGTGTGGATGAGGCTCTTTGACCTCTTCTACGAATTGCTCTCAGAGCCTGCTAGAACCCAGGCTCCTGAGTTTCCCTCTGATCATGCCTGTTACATGTATTCAAGAAAACAGCCTTCCAAGTAGATGACCACCCTGAGACCAGCAGCCTCCCCTGGTACAGAAAAGATCATTGGGCTTAGATTCAAAACATCTGGCTGAGTGTTCCATTACTTCCACATGCTGGCTCAGTGAGCAGTGGCAGATATTTTCTCTAGCTTTTGTTACCTCCTCTGAAAGATGAGCATAATGTTCTCTGTCTCCCCACACTGAAGTGAATATCAAATGTGGTATCTGAGAGCCATATCTAAAGCATATCTATTCATTGTGCCCAGTACAGGGAGTGGTGATTAGACTCAGGTGTGAGTCCTCCTTCTGCACTTACAGGGTGTGTGAACTTGGGCAAGTCCCATCAATTTTTGGGGCCTCAATTTCTATTAAGTGAAACTTGACAACAGTGTCTGGGGACTTGTCGGGATTAAGTGAGACTGTATGTGTAAAGCACTTAGCAAACAGTAATTGTGCAGCGAAGTTTAGTTGTGATCACTCAGCATACTTTTGGATGGATGGGTTAGCACCCCACATTCCTATCTTTTAATTCAGGATTAGTGTGATGGGTTATTGGCACAAAATTCAGAGCCTATTTCAGTGAGCTTTATGTGCTATGTTACATAAACATTTGCTGCTGAAAAGGAAAAAAAAAAGGATGGGGGGAATACTCAGGGTACCCATGGCAACAATGTGGGGAAATCAGTCAATGTTCTGTGACCATTTAGAAGTAGATCATTTAAAGGGAGCCAGTTTGCCCTGGCCAGTGTGGCTCATTAGCCCACAACCCACAAGGGTTGTGGGTTCCATTTCCGGTCAGGGCACATACCTGGGTTGCAGGTTCCATCCCCGGTCCAGGTGCATATGGCAACCAATCAATGCCTCTGTCTCAAATCAGTGTTTCTCTGTCATTCTTCCTCTCCTTTCCTATCTCTCTAAAAGTATTGAAAAATAAATGTCCTTGGGTGAGGATTAAAAAAATAATAATAAAGTAAAGAAAGACAGTTTAACAATTGCCTTTCAACTTTGTCTCTAATACTTTGACTTAAGTCTGATCCTTTTCCATTCAACCTCTGATTTCCAAGCAGTGCTTGAACTCCTGGCCTTAGGGAACATCTGTTCTTTTCTAGTCTTCAGGGGCATTCTCAAAGATGCGGGGTGGTTCCACTTTCTCCAGAGCCCACAGAATTAGTTCTGATATGACTCAAGTTTAAAGCCTCTTTAATAGCAAGTCTCCTTTACAGTTTTTAAAGGTTAAGAGTCCCCATAGGTGATAGTCCCTACTTTATTGTCCTTTTTTTTCTAATGATGAGTGGTGTTGTCTATGACCTCCACTTGCAATCAGCCACTTCAGATCAGACTTGGACTCTTTCTTGCTCCCTTGAGAAAGTGGTGTTTCCCCTTGGTTTTTATTTTTACCTCTAAGTGACAGATGTCACTTGTGACACCTGGAGCCCTTGTTTTCTGATACTTTTCTGCACATGTCTGTGCTGTGTGAGATGACCCTGTCAAATCCTGTCAAATGATCCAAGAACTGTCTTGGATCATTTAAAATGTCAACATATTTAAATGTCCTCATTACTCTGACATCCATAAGCAATCCTTAATGTCACTAATAAAAATTAGGGCAGATTTATAATATGTATTAACCTTTGAGGGGGAATTTCTCCCAAAGCATTTTCACTGTTCTTCCAAATCTGTGGTAAGCTTGTTTCTGGGAAAGGTAGTGGGTTTGGAAAATCATGGGTAGGAAAGAATTGTAGGGATTGACGTAGAAAAAGAAAGAAACAGAAGTCTAAGTTAGCTCCAATATTGCGTGACTTCACATTTTTGTTTCATTTCCTCAATAAACATTTCTTGACAAACAAATAATAGAGAATTGCAGATACACAGATGGTTACTAGACTTATCAAGGTGATCACTTCATATGGTGTATAAATGTTGAATCACTGTCATATACATGAAACTAATACAATATTGTATGCCAGCTATATTTTAATTAAAAAATTTTTTTAAAAAAGAATTGCAGCTCTAACTGTCAACTAAACAGGAGAAAGTCTGTAATGCTAAGATCTTGAAGAATTGGAGATGGCCCCTGGTACTTACCGTGGCTAAAACAGAAGAGGCATGGAAGTTGCCCTGATGCCTCTGAGTGGACTTGAAGCCCTTTTAGGACAGAGATGGGGCTTCTTCCTCTTCAGATCTCCCACATTTCTATTGAGATCTTCCACAGTGTCTGACATAGTGCTGGACCCACAGAAGGTCTTCAGCGAGCATTTGTTGCATTTGCTAATCTTGAACATACCATTCATCCACCTTAGGCGGGTAGCATAGCACTTGGTGCTGGTGAGAATGAAAATTCTTTTTTTGAGTAACATTTACTCTTAAAATATTGGCATTTCAACCTTCCTATTCAGACTTATCTCATAATCTGTTCCTCCAAGAGTCAGAGGTATCTCTTTGCAGGTGGCAAGGAATCCAGGCTGGGGCATTTTCCACCTCGTTTGGAGAGGACATTAGAGCTCAGTGGTTAACGGTACCAAGTGTGAGGCAGGGAGGCAGGGGCTTGAACCTACCTCTGCTAAGTATCATCTCTCTGTTGTTAGGCCAGTTTCTTAGCCTCCTGGAGAAGGCCAAGGCCTGCTATGCCTTGGTTTCTTCATCTGAAATGCAGCTAATAATTGTACCCACTGTGTCAGGATGAAGTTTGATTGTGAGTGAGCAGAAGCCCAAAACATTAGTGACTTAAACAGTAAGGTTTATTTCTTCTCATGTATAAATTTGAAGGTAGACCGTCCAGAACTAGTATGGTGGCTCTCTTCCATTAAATCCTCAGGGATCCAAGCTCCTTCCAGCTCACCAAGAACATCGCCTTCTTCCTCAGGGTCCAAGATCGCAGCCCTCACAGTTGCTTTCCAGATAACAGAGCAGAAGAAGAAATGAAGAACAAAAGGGCAAAAGTGTTCCCAGACTGTTTTTAAGAAAGTTCTTGAGAGTCATCCTGTAACACCTCTACTTACATTCCATCTGCCAGAACTGAGTCACGTGTCCATTTCCATCAGTAAGAGAGAATGGGAAATATTGGCTTTATTCTGGATGGCTACATACATGACCAGAAATTCTATGACTGTGAAAAAAAGGGAGAATAGACACTAGGAGACAAGTGGTAATCTCTGCCACACTCACTCAGAGAGTTGTGGTGGGAATTAAATGAGGTGATGCATCCAAAATCCTTTCAAGATACCTTGTAGGGCTCAATATATGATCTGTTCTACCACCAAGATACTCTTTGGAGAAAGAGGAAAGTCTCAAAAGAAGGAATTGAGGTCTTTCTCTGAACTACAAGGGGTCCTGTTAGGATATGGAAAGACAATGCTAGGTAGGGTCTTGACACTATCATAGGTCACAAATCATTTCCTTCTCCTTTAATCAGTGGCACTTTCTCCTTCCTTTCTTGCAGGAGCAGATCTTGTGATTAATGAAGTGATGTGGTGGGACCATGGAGTGTATTATTGCACCATTGAGGCTCCAGGGGACACATCAGGTGACCCAGATAAGGAGGTGAAGCTCATTGTCCTGCGTAAGTGCTGCAGGAACTTTCTATTTTTCCACCCCATCCTGACACTTTCTTTCATATAGGAAAAAAAAAAAAAAAGGCAAAAAGCAGAAACAGGCAAGCCCAGGTTTGCCAACCTCTGAAGTTCCCTTACCAAAGCTAAACTTTTTTTGCTTTTTGCAGTATATTATTCAACCTTAACCTGTGGGTCAAAAGCTATATTTGTTAGACCTCTAGGGTATTAGAACTGGGAACGTGCCCCTGTATATATAGTTCAAGCCCCTGCTTGGCTTCTCCCCTGCAGACTGGCTGACGGTGATCTTCATCATTATGGGAGCCCTCCTCCTGCTCCTGCTCATTGGAGTGTGCTGGTGCCAGTGTTGTCCTCAGTATTGCTGTTGCTACGTCCGCTGCCCCTGCTGTCCCGATCGCTGCTGCTGCCCCGAGGAAGGTGAGAGCAGGTGGACAAGCAGCGCGATGGGATGCTGCTGGTGCCTGGTGCCCCAAACAGATCAGATCCAAAACCTTGTGTTCTTCCAGGTTCTCATGCATGACCTTCTCCCATCACAGATTTAGGGGACTTTGGCCTCAGCTTGGAAAATGATGCTTGGGCAAGCTGCAGAGTCAAGTGAGAGGAATTTTCCTGGCTTCATTCAAGCCTGTCTAAGGCCTTTTCAGAAGGCTGTGCCTACTAATGGCATATCCTTGGTGGCTCTGATATCCCAGTGCTCCACTATATGATCCTGGCACTGATCTTGCTTGACCATGAGGTAACTGAAGGGAGTGGTTTAAATGTAGCAGTGAGACCCCTGGCTGGGTGACTCAGTTGGTTGGAGCATCGTCCTATACACCAAAAGGTTGTTCATTTGATCTCTGGCCAGGGCACATATCTACTATGTGGGTTTTGTCCCCAGTCGGGATGTATACTGGAGGCAACCGTTCAGTGTTTCCCTCTCACACGAGTGTTTCTTTTTCCTCTGTGTCTCTCTCTTTATCTCTCTCTCTGTGTCTCTGTCTCTCAAATCAATAAACATATTGTCAGGTGAGTATAAATAAATGAATAAATAAATGTAGCACTGAAGAGAGGAGCCCACTCCTTAGAACTGAGATGACTTGAAAAGAGCAGATTAAAGCAAAGAGGTGTTAGAACAGTGGTTCTAAAACTTAAGAATCACCTAGAGGGCTTATTAAAGCTTAATTGCTGGCTTCACCTCTTGAGTTTCTGATTTAATTGGTCTGGGGCGGGCCTGAGAGTTTGCACTTATCAGAAGTTCCCTGGGTGATGCAATGTTGCTGGTCTGGGGGCCACACTTTGGGAATCTCTGTGTTGGGGGAAGGGAAGAGGGAGCAGGAGAATATTGTGCTCTTACTGTGATCTTTCTTTAGTCTGAAATTTGACTTTTTAAAAAAATTATTTATTTATTTATTTTTAGAGAAAAGAGAAAGGAGGGAGAAAGTGAGGAAGAGAAACATCTTTGTGTGAGAGAAACATGGATCAGTCACCTCTCGCATACCCCCAGTCAAGGGTCCGGCCTACAACTCAGACACCTACCCCAAATGGGATCCAAACCAATGACTATTTGGTCTGTGACATGATGCCCAAGCCACTGAGCCACACCAGTCAGGGCTGACATTTGACTTTTTAAAACAGAATTATGACCTGCCCTAAACAATTTGGCTGCAGGATGCATGGTGAAGATAAAAGAATAATGAATTATTGTACAATAATCTTTTCTTAGGAGATAGCTAGAGTGGAATTAACTTCTTTTCATGGAACGGGTATTTGTGTTTTTAAAATAACAAAAATAACATTTCCTTTTCCTGATAAGTATTACATTGTAGAAAATTTGAGAAATTCTGGAATATGTAAAGACTAATCTTAGTATCCAAAGATAGACACTCTTATCATTTTGGTCATTTTGAAAGGGAATTTTTAAAAGGGGAAAATAAGGAATTGCCTCTTCAGATGGAAACAAAACCTAATCTACAGTGTCAAGAAGGTCAATGGTCTAAGTCTGGTTTCAGGCTTGTGTTCTGAGGTTGCTGTCTTACAGGAAAAGAGAACTAACTTTTATTGGGTGTTTGGTCTGCGTAGGCCCTTTGCATATATTTCCCCATTGAATCTTCACAACCCTAGAAGGCAGGTATCATCACTTTTTAACAGATGAGGGCACTGAGGGTCAGAGAGGTCACACAGTAAGTAGCATTGCTAGCACAGTGTTTAATCCATGTTTATCCGACTTATGAGAGCCTGAATTTCCCACAGTAGAGCCTGCCACAACCTCTACGTGTAGATCACAATGGTTGGCTGTAATACCAATAAACTTCTGAAAAAGGGGAAAAATAGCACAAAACTCAATATTGGGCTGTGGTGCTCCCTACCTTTAAGGGGCCTCCAGGGGAGACGCCATGAAGAAGTCACTGTCACTGGAGGAGTAACGTAGAGGAAGAGATGAGAAAAAACCCTCTCAAAGCCTTCTTAGAATCCCTAAATCAGTGGGACACTCAAAACAGGTAGGACTGAGGGCAAACCCTCCACAAATGATAGATGTAGCCACTGTCAGTCAGCTGATAAATAGGTTCCTGGGGAGAGTGTTCCTCCTAAGTGGCTAGAGTTCATTTAGAAGAACTGGTAAAGGCAAGAAATGTAGTCCACAAATAAAGGTCCCTAGACTGGAGCAGATGAGGTCACTTCCGAAGTGAGTCACTGTCCTGAGAAGTTTGGTAACGAGAGATTACATGGAGGGGGCAGAAGTTGTTAGGAAAGCTCTTAGATAGAGAAGGGTGTGTGTGTGTGTATGTGTGTATGAGACTGTTTTCTGTTTGGTTTTGTAAAAAAGAGCCATAAGCATATTTGTAGGCCCAGACCCAAGGCTTATGGAAAATCAGTAAAGGGAGGTGATCACCGAGGAGTGATGGAGCCAATGGGAGTGATATCAGGCTTACGGTGAAATGACTACCTTTAGAAAAGAAAGGAAAGACAGCCTGACCTCTGAAGAGAGCAAGGAAGTCATTATAATATAGATAATGATTAAAATATAAGGGAGGAAGCTCAGGCAGATCACATTGGACAAATCAAAATTCTAGACACAGAAGAGAACTTTAAGAATGATGTCAGTGGTTCTTGAATTTCTCTGACCACAGCCAACCTCCCTAACCTGCTCCACTTTCTAGTGAGAGTTAATAGAGGAGAAAAATGAAAATGACACCACATTTCAGTAACTCTTTTTTTAAAAAAGGTTTTGTTTATTTTTAGAGAGAGGGAAAGGGAGGGAAAAAAGAGGGAGAGAAACATCGATGTGTGAGAGAAACATCAGTTGTTTATCTCTTGTATGCACCCCAACTGGGGACCAAACCTGTAACCCAACCATGTGCTCTGACTGGGAATCGAACCTGTGACCTTTTGCCTTGCAGGATAACACCCAACCCACTGAGCCACACCAGTCAGGGCACATTTCAGTAACTTTTGATAATTTACTTAGTTCTAGTAAACAGCCAACAGTAGAACTTAAAGATGAAAGTTATCAAAATGGAAGCTTATTTTTTTCTGTGAGAACTAGAGAAACAGTTTTCGTCCCTAGATTGTTTACTGGCCCTCCTCCCCACAGAACCTGTGGCACACCCTGCAATCGGCCACAGGCCACACTGGAACCTCTGATCTATGCCACGTACCACCCCATCCGCCTCACAGGTGAGGGATGTGAGGCCTAGTGAGACTTTCTCACAAGCAGACACTGTTAGTGGTAGAGCCTGGACTAGAACTAGGCCTCTTGATTCCTTACCCAGGGCTGGTTCCTCTTCCTCAACAAAGATGATATCATCAGCTGAAAATTCATGAGGAAGGTAATACATGAGAAGTGGGATATGTTTAAACTGCTGCTCTAGACGAGGGAAGCAGGGTCCATAGATCAGTCAGGGAAAGTCAGGATGGGAGGAGGGCTACTTGAGGTCAGTTCCCCTACTGTGCAGTCAGCTCTAGCAGTGTGTGGCCAGGAAGCATGTGCTGGCGGTTCCCTAAAGCTGAGTTTGTAAGAGTTCAAAGGGTGTGGGATTCTAGAAAGCTCCTGAGGATGTTAATGAAATGACTAGCCAGTCAAGTCATATGGGTGACTGGTAATATGGAAAAAAAGCAAAAGGACTGTGTGACCCTAGATCAAGAGGGTAAAGAGTGAGTTTTGTAAGAATGGAAAAGAGGTGGTAAGGAATGGTAAGCAGTTACAAGTAAGTGCAGTTGGAGCTCTTCAGGGGAACCACAGATGATGCTCACAGATGATGCTGGCTGCAGAAGACAAGAGGTGCAGGTCTCTGGAGGAGGGGGAGGTTTCGAGTGTCATTTCTATGAGGAAGGAGACATCTTAAAGAATATGCCCCAGGTTTTCCTGAGAAATAAAGATGAATGTGCATTGGGTGGTTTAGTCTCCAAATATGTACTTTTGTCTCCTATGGGATCTACGGCAAAAGCAGCAGCTTATTCTAATAATTTATTAAAGCAATGAGAGCCACTATCTGTTGACAGTCATATGTTAGGCACTTTTTGTGTGTTACCTCACTTAACCTCAACAATCTTGTGAAGTAGGCATTACTCCTATTTCACATATGAGCAGACTTGGCTTAGACCCTCTGAAAACTCACTCAGCATCACACAGCTAGTACATGCTGGGATTCCAGTTAATTCCATCTGACCCTCAAAACTATATGCAAGGAAACCTATCCCTGAGGATCATACTTTTCAAAAGGCTTTGAGAATTCTCAATAGTCAACTCCAGTTTCACCCTCTGCATTAGAATGAGGGAACTTGTTGAAAACACAGATTTTCTTGCCTTGCATTAGACTGAAGGAGAGTTTCTGGGAAGTGGGATCCAGTAGTCTATATTTTTAATCAGCTCATTAAAGGTGACTGAGGAAGTCTTTACTCCACTGTGATTCTGAGATAACTTTCTAGGACTCTTTTGAAGCTGTGTTGTCATCTCTGTGCTTCTTATTTTATTGCCTGTCTGATTCCCCTTTAGCTGAGCAGCAGAAAATCTTGATAGTTTATATGTCCCCATGGGGCTGTTACCAGGGTCAGGATGGGCAAGGGAGAAGCTCAGAGGCTGTGTTTTCCACTGTTAGTAGTTCCTGTGCATCAGGGAAGGGAGGACTCCTGAGAAAAAAGGTGGTAGCAGCTAAGAAAGGAACAGGAGGGTGACTCTCTGGAGTGCGTGAAAATTTGAACAAAATATGGAGGATCTGGAAGGATCCCTAGGGAGTTATCTGCTCAGAAAGTCTGTTTAACTTAAAAGGTCATTTGGAGAGCCCTGGCAGAGTGCCTGTGTTATACATCATCTGGTAGCAAAACATTGGGGGTTCAATCCCTGGTCAGGGCACATACCTAGGTTGTGACCCCTGGGGGAGGCAACCAATGGATGTTTTCTCTCCTCTCCTTCCCTTTCCTCCCTTCTCCTTCTTCTTCTCCTTTCCCCTCTTCTCCCCTCCCTCTTCTCTGCTCCATCCCCTCCCTTCCTCTCTGTGTAAAATCAATACACAAATGCTCAGGTGAGGATTTTTTAAAAAATAAGAAAAGTATTTAGAGAGCAAGGAAGTAAGCCTAATGCTCCCTTTCTCTCCTATCAATTGGAGAGTAGGCGAAGGAAGTGACAAAAGGGGGAATGGTACCATTTAGAATAGGGGTGTCAAACTCATTTTCACTGGTGGGGGGGTGGGGGTGGGAACATCAGCCTCAGGGTTGCTTTCAAAAGGCCAAATGTAATTTCAACTCCTTAACAGTTAAAAGTAGTTACAATTTTAGGAGGGCCTAAAATTATTTCAGCCCTTTGGGGAATAATTTTGGGAGAGGAAGCCAGGAGTCAATTAGAGGGGCAGGGGATGTATAAGGTTGTTCCCAATGGAATCAGATGTCCCCAGGCCTTGGGGGCAGAGACTAAGCTGGAGGGGGTTTTGAAAGGTGTAGAAATGAGCTGGAGAGAAATGAGGAGGTAATGCCGAGCAAGGGTTTTTTGCTTCACAGAAATAAAGGAGTCTAGGGACTCGGTGATTTGGCAGAAAGAGTATAGACATGGGTGTCAGATATAGGGTCACATCGTGTCTCTGCCAGTCACCTGCTGTTGGACTGTGGGCTGGGGACATAACCTCTAGGAGCCCAACTTCCTCATCTGATCCCACATTGAAGATTTCTCTGAGGACCAGTTAGCTTATGTAAAATGGCACATATCAAGCAGGGCATTATGTATGCTGACGGTGGCACACACAGGGAGCTGGGGGAGGCATGTGTTGGCAAAAGCAGGAGGAAAGTATTGAGCATGTGGACTTGTCTTTGGAGGGTCTGGAGTGCTGTCTGTTGGCCTGAAGGTGTAGCAGCTGGGTGAGCTGCTCTAAGTTTGCATTCAGTTTCCTCCAGGCTGGCTGTGACTCACCATTAGGGCTGGAGCTCCTGACATTTCTGGGGGCTCTGCTGCAACCACTTCCTGTTGTGCTGGAAGTTTTTTTCACACTGGAGACAAGCTGCTGAGTAGCTGTCCAGGTGGCCTCACCAAATCCTCCACCCTGTGCTGCTAAGTCCAAAATGCCTGCCTTCTTTTCCCTCTACTGTGGCAAGAGGAGGAGGCTGCAAGCGAAGCCTGCTGTGTCAGTGGTGGCCTCGGGGCTTGGGAACCCAGGAGGAGGTGAAAGTGCCAGGCTGCGGGCCTGAGGCAGGCACTTCCTGCACTCAAAATGTACAAGCACACTTCCTACATGCTTGGGTAGTCAGGGACTTTGGGAGACATGCAGTCTTCAAAGTTACCTCAAAACAGAAATTCATGAACAAAAACAACCAGATGCTTTTATTTTTAAGATTCACTCACTGTGGGTGATGAGCTTCAGACCAACTGCACCTAGGGGACTAGAGTCACATTTCCATGGAAACCTTGCGCTGCTTTTTTATATTATTACTTTTGCCCTGATAGGAAATGGTATTTCCTTTGCCCCTTCTCTGCTTCACCCCACTCCTTAGAGATCCCCTCCCCAACACTTAGGGAAAGCCCCAGCACTTACTAAGGTAGAGGAGAAGGGTACAAAATATCCACTGGATCCACTTTTGCTTTTTGCTTTCTCTTGCCTTCCACTGGTTTTCTCCCACTGGGACAGAGTACTAGCTAGAAACATTCTTTATCAGTGATTCTGCCCATTTACCTCAGCATCTACATCCTTCTTTTTTGTTTTTCTACTCTGAACAGGCAGCCCTGAGCTTCCCTGGCAGCCCCTGATTCACAGCCTCCTCTAAACTCTTGCATCTGTACCAGCTATATTTGGCCTGTGGCTTGAACACCTTGTTGGTTTATGGCCTGAGATTTCACGCCTGCTAATTACCATGTATGTCCCTATACATTATAGGTGACCTTGGGAATGGGCAAGATGATGAAATGTTTTCAAGATTAGGAAGTCAATTTTAAGAGTATACTAACCTGAGGTGCGGGAATCACAGTCTTGCCTAAGGAATTTATTCCCAGTTCATTCCCACAGGAACAATTGATTCCTACTCCCTTGCCTCTAACTCCCATGCAAGATAGTTCATAGTGAACTTTGAGGAGGGGAACTGGCCTTCTGGCAAGGCTGCTGGGCAGCAAGAAGTGAAATGGGAGGTGTGGGCCTTGCCCTGGGTGAGGGTCTGCATTTCACCTTTTTTCCCCACAGCCCTGGCCCGCCACCGCCACATGAAGCAGGCTCAGGCCCTAGGCCCTCAGATGATGGAAAAACCCCTGTACTGGGGGGCAGACAGAAGCTCCCAGTTTTCATCTTATCCAATGAACCAACTGCTGCAGCGAGGTAAACCTTGCCAGGGATTTAGGGTGGGAGAGGGCAAGGGTAGGAGCGCAGGCTTCCTCAAGGCCTTTTTGACCAGTGTGGTGAGTATGTATATGGTTGAGGGTGGGAGGGATGGACGCAAGTTAAATAATGTGGCATTTGGGGGTCCCAGTTCCAAGGAGCATGCTGTGGGTCAGCTTTTCTCCAAGTTCTTTTCCTTGTCTTCATATAGATTTGTCCCTGCAATCCAGCCTCCCACAGATGCCAATGACCCAGACCACTGCTCACCCTCCCATCACCAATGGTGTCCTGGAGTATTTGGAGAAAGAGTTGCGGAATTTCAACCCGGCCCTACCCCTGACCCCTGACCTCAAAGCCATATCTGGCCAACCCTGCAGTATGCTGTCCTCCCTGGGCTCGGAGGTTGTGGAACGTAGAATCATCCGCCTGCCCCCACTGGTCAGACACCTGCCGACTTCTGGGAGGACCAGCAACTCCTCCCACCAGCAGTGGCTTCCCCCAGTTTCTCCAGGACCCTGGCATTTGAGTGAGGAGAGAGGGCAGCACCACCTCTCTGATTTCCACCAGGAGCTCCAGGACCGGGAGCCTAAGCGATGGACATTGGAACGAAGGGAGCTGGGCCAACTTCGGGGTGGAAGGCACCGCAGCTCCAGGCTGAACACATCACCTATGCCCTGGTCAGACGGGGAAAGCCTCAGCGATGGCCCTTCATCCAGTGAGGACCGCTGGCAGTGGCTCAACCACCTGCCTCTCCGGAGCCGGAGCCGGAGCCGCAGCCGTTACCCAGACAGACCCCGTTACCCAGACAGACCCCGCAGGCCTAGCCCCCGGGAGAGCGCCCACAGGCACCAGAGGCGCAGGCACCGCAGCTACTCCCCTCCCCTGCCCTCAGGCCTCAGTTCTTGGAGCTCTGAGGAGGAGGAGAGGCAACCCCGGAGCAGGGGGGCCCACCGCCGCCGTCCCCACTCCCCAAACTGGCCTGAGGAGAAGCCACCCAGCTACCGCTCACTGGATGTCATCCCAGGCAAGAATGGCAGGAAAAAAGGGAATGTGGAGAGGCGCTCGGTGAGCCTGGGACATCCTGCTGAGGGTAGGGCGCGGTCAGAAGGGACCCTGCAGCCAGGCTTGGCCACAGCTGACAAAGTCACCTCACATGCCACTGCAGAGGGTACCTCAGCTAGCCCTGTGGTGAGACACCTCTTATAGAGCTAGAAGGGACCTAGTGAGGGCAGAGGGCAGGTGAGGTACTGGATGCTTACAAAAGACTTTCTCATCATCAGGTCCCTCCATTTCACACATGAGGAAATGAGGCTCAGAATAATTAAGCACCAAGTGAGTAGTGGCGCCAGGACTTGAACACTGGTCTTGATGGCTGAAGCTTTACTTCCTGTCACAGCTGCTTTGCTTTACTTAGCAACTGTATTTCCATACCCCAAATTAGAACACGTGGTGTGACAGAGGATGTATGTGCTACTTCTGGCGCTTCAAGTCAATGTGCAAGACCCTGTTGTAGTCAAAGATGAGGTCCTCTGAAACCCCCGCCCCCTTCCTAGGAAAGCATCATTGAACTGATCAACATAAGAAAAAAGATCAAATGTGGTTCAAAACTTGAGGATTCTGTGAACAGGCAAGGTTATCACGGTGCGGGTCAGCTTACCAGCCTGAAAGGGTTGCTAAGAGGGATGTAGGCTTTTGGGCCTCTGCATAGAGACCATTTTTTTAAAAAAGATGTAACTTTAAAAATTATTTCATAATTAATATACCCAAATGATGGTATTCTTTTTTTTAAGATTTTATTTATTTTATCTTTAGAGGGGAAGGGAAGGAAAGAGGGAGAGAAATATCAATGTGTGGTTGCCCCTCGTGTGTCCCTTGCTGGGAACTGGCCTGAACCCAGGCATGTGCCCTGACTGGGAATCAAACTGTGATCCTTTGGTTCGCAGGCCCGAGCTCAATCCACTGAGCTACACCAGCCAGGGCTGATGGTATTCTTTTGAAGATTTTATTTATTTATTTTTAGGGAGAGCAGAAGGGAGAGAGACGGGAAGGGGGAGAAACATCAATGTGAGACAGACATATTGATCAGCTGCCTTTCCTACAAGCCCTGACCAGGGACCAAAACTGCAAACCTAGGCACATGCCCTGATGGGGATGTGCAACCTTTTGCTTTGCCAGATAATGCAACTGAGCAACTGAACCACACTGGTCAGGGTGATGGCATTAATTTTTATTTTATTTTTTTATTTTTAGAGAGAGAGGAGAAAGAAGGGAGAAAGAGAGGGAGAGAAATATCAGTATGTGGTTGCCTCTCACACACCCCCAACTGGGGACCTGGCTAGCAACCCAGGCATGTGCCCTCACTAGGAATCGAACTGGTGACCCTTTGGTTCATAGGCCAGCACTCAATCCACTGAGCCACACCAGCCAGGGCAATGGTATTCTTTTAATGTTGTCATTTTGCAAAGTTATGCTGTCATGACTCAAAAAGTATTTATGAACTACTTTCAGAGTCAACTTACAAGCTATGTACAAAAATCTATTTCTCTATTTGTCCAGAATCCTTTTTCTGTTTTGATTCTGTTGACATAAAGGGGTATGTAGCTCTAAGAGCAGTTCCCAAGGGCAGGGATATTATAGGAACAAGAATTTCAGTCTCACACACTTTCAAGCATATAGCACACATTTAGAAATGCAGATTCTGCTATAATTTGTTTAAAAACCAGTGTACACAGTGTGTACAAAGGAACAGATACCTATGAGCCACAGTGCTGGTCTTTCTAGGGAAGCACCTTGATGAGAGACTGATTTGTGAAGATGGCAGTGAAGGCCTGTAGGCATTTCTGAAATAGTCAATGACAATCATATCATATCCTCACAGATGTCCCATGAGAAAGGCAAAAACCAATAATACTGAAAATTAGTAGTATCCTAGGTGGTACTGAGCTGTGGACATTTATGCTACACCTCATTTAATCCTTATAACACTGGGTGAGATTTGTACTGTTGACTTCATTTTGCAGTAGGTACAACCCTTCCTCCTGTGTTACCAGTAAGAAAATTACATCCTGAGGGAAAGCACAGAATCAGTTAGATCTGGGAAAACTGCTGTTACTTCAATTATAAAGAGAATAAACTGTCTCTTAACTTCATTTTAACAGAGAAATGCAATTTAAAAGCCAGCTTTGGGCCTTAACCCAAACCCTATTTTCTTTTAATTTCCTTCTTGTCTTTGTTTCCTTCTAAGTTGAATTATGTGATTTCTTTTAAGTTAGAGAAGGGTGAAAGGAATGCCAATTATGTTCCAGACACTGGGGTAAGCCTTTTTCAAGCCTTATTTCATGTAATACTTTTAACAGCCACACGGGGTTCATCGAGATTAAGGAATGTGCCCAGAGTCCTGCCGGCAACATGGAGTGAAGCCAGAATTTGAACAGTCCTCTGACTCTCAAACCTGTGCCCTTTTCAGTCAGGCTGTGTGGGGCAATGCTGTTTCCTGGTGACTTTATTTCTTTTCTGAAAGCTTCCTTTATCATACAGATGTACACACGAATAATTCTACCACAAGTAAGCCATATTTTTTATCGTAAAGTTGCTGATGAGAGGCAAAGATTTCACTGAAGATAATTTTTAAAGCCCTCATTGTTTTGGATGTCTCTGAGCTTATCTCCCAAAGAGCTATCACTTTACTTTAATCACATTCAACTGTCCACTCATATTCTTTTTTTTTTTTTCCACTCATATTCTGAGTGACCAGAGGCCAGGACCAAACCTTGATTTGGAAGATTGGTGGGTTAGAAGGGCATAGTGCTTTGTGTGTAACCTGAACATTGAATGCCTTTAGTGAGGCCAAAATCTTACTCTTCTCTGCTTGGTGGAGCTGGGTCTTTCCACACACCTCCTTAGCCTCTGAAGAAGTCTTTGGCGCTTGTAGCCACCTGTGGAAGTTATAAAATGCTTGGGCCACTAGATGGTGATCTTTGATTATATATAACTTAAAGTTTGTTTTACCCCTTGAGTGGATACAAGTTATTACTATTTTCTTTTTTTAAAGTATATTTCATTGATTATGCTATTATAGTTGTCTCATATCATTTCTCCCATTTACCCTCTCCATCCTCCACCATCCCTCCTTCCAGGATTAGTCCCCCCTTAGTTCATGTCCATGGGTCACACATGTAAGTTTTTGGCTTCTCCATTTCCTATACTATTCTTAACTTTCCCCTATTTTGTACCTACCATTTATGCTTCTATTCCCTGTACCTTTTCCCCCCATTCTCTCCTCACCCTCCCTGCTGATAATCCTCCATGTGATCTCCATCTCTCTGGTTCTGTTCCTATTCTAGTTGTTTGCTTAGTTTCTGTTTTTGTTTTTTAGGTTCAGATGTTGATAGTTGTGAGTTGGTTGCCATTTTACTGTTCATACTTTTTGATCTTCTTCTACTTCTTAGATAAATCCCTTTAACATTTCATGTAATAAGGCTTGGTGATGATGAACTCCTTTAACTTGACCTTATCTGGGAAGCACTTCATCTGCCCTTCCATTCTAAATGATAGGTTTGCTGGATAGAGTAATCTTGGATGTAGGTCCTTGCCTTTCATGACTTGGAATACTTCTTTCCAATCCCTTCTTGCCTATAAGGTTTCTTTTGAGAAATCAGCTGATAGTCTTATGGGAACTGCTTTGTATGTAACTCCTTTCCTTTTGCTGCTTCTAGGATTCTCTCTTTATTTTTAATCTTGGGTAACTTAGTTATGATTTGTCTTGGTGTGTTTCTCCTTGGATCCAACTTCTTTGGGACTCTGTGAGTTTCCTGGAGTTTCATTTCTATTTCCTTCACCAGATTAGGGAAATCCCTCATTATTTATTCAAATATGTTTTCAATTTTTTGCTCTTCTTCTTCTCTTTCTGGCACACCCTATGATTCGGATATTGGAATGTTTAAAGTTATCCCAGAGGTTCCTCAGTCTCTCCTCATTTTTTTTAATTCTCATTTATTCATTCTGTTACAGCTGAATGTTTATTTCTTCCTTTTGTTCCAAATCTTTGATTTGATCCCAGTTTCCTTCCCTTCACTGTTGGTTTCCTGCATATTTTTCTTGATTTCACTTTGCATAGCCATTACTTCTTCCTCTATTCTGCAACCATACTCAATCATTTCTGTGAGCATCCTGATTACCAGTGTTTTGAACTCTGCATCTGATAGGTTATCTATCTCCTTGTCACTTAGTTCTTTTTCCGAAGTTTTGATCTGTTCTTTCATTTGGGCCATTTTTCTTTGTCTTGGTGCACCTGTTACATTGTAAGGGGCAGAGCCTTAGGTATTTGCTAGGGTGAGGCAACCTGCTTCACTGCGTTGTGGTGCTATGGTGCTGTATATTGGAGGTGGGATCAGAGAGGAAACAATGCTGCTTGCTTGGCTCTCACCAGAAGCACTTCTCTCACTTCCCACAAGCAGATTGTGCCCTTTCAGATATTCATTCCCAGGTGGGTGGGTTTGTGTACGTTTTAGGACCCTGTGGGTCTCATCAACAAATTGTCCGGTGAGACTGGGAATTTCTCTCACTGCTGCAACCCCCACAGGATTTTACAGCCAGAGGTTTTGAGTCTTTAGTTTCCCACACTAGAACCCTGCATTGCAAGGTCTGTCTCTCTCTCCAGTTGCTCCTTCCAGCTTATCTGCACACAAATGTGGGACCACCTGATCTGCCTGCTGCCTCCTTGCCTGCTGTGCTCTTCCAGCTGCTGCCTTGTTGTGCATCCTCACAGCCCAGCTTTCTGTCTTTGCCCCTCTTACCAGTCTGGACAAATATTTCTTTAATTCCTTGGTTGGACTTCCATGTAGTTCCATTTTCTGTCAGTTCTGGGGTTTTTTTTTGTTTGTTTGTTTGTTTTTAAATTTTGTTGCTATCCTTCTTTTGGTTGCGTGAGAAGTGAAGCTTACCTACTCCTATGCCTACCTACCTATGTCTTGACTGGAAGCCTATTACTATTTTCTCAAATCAGGCTTGTAGCAGCTATAGCTTCACCATAACTTTTTTACAAAATACTTACTAAAAATACGTTATTAAATATTCAGAAAAATACAAATTAATAAACAAAATCCTTTGGCTCACATGGAATCTTCACTCTCAAGCATAATGCTTTTTAAAAAGACAAGAACTTCCATGTAAATGATCTCATTGGAGTGCCAAATAGCTAAGAACTGTTTTCTGAATACTGCCCATGAGAAAACAGATGTTATGTTGAGGAATCTCCCATTTGACTCCAGAACTAGGACACTAGCTGGGATCTTCTCATTTTAGGTCTCTGGTCTTTTCACTCCACCAAAGGCTGCAACCTCAGAAATGTAAGAAGCAGTAATGCCAAGTTTTAAACCCCAGTGATTTCAGACTAAGTGGTCTATGTGTTCTGGCCTCCTTCAAATTGATTACCCTTCTTTCCAGTCATGCCCTATCAGAAAGGACTTTTCAGGATATTTCTGATTTGTTCTGAACTTGGTCTGTACATAACTGTTCTAATACCTATTCTAAGAGAAAAATCACTGCATTCTTTCCTCTCCTAGCTAAATTCAAACTTTCTGTAGAGAGTCCATGATTGTTTTTCTCCACAAAAGGCAGAATGAATAAGACTGTAAGAAATTTTCAGAATGTAAAGATGTTTGGGGGAGGCTCAAGAAAGATAGGAAGAGAAACCTAACCCCTTAGGGAGAGCCTGACTTTATGAAGAGTTAAAAAATAATTTTTTGATTCAGATCTACTGTCCCAGCAGCCACCACTCACCTAAGATTTGCACCTCAATCAAGCACACCTTGTGTTTTGTATGCACAGACAACAGAGCCCAGCTGACTGGATTTTTTGTGTTCTTCTATTCCTCAGGAGAGAGACAGCTCCCATAGTGGAAGGAGTGTGGTCATTTAGTCACCGGGCACAGCACCACTTCAGTGGCTACTTCTTAGCTCCTGCATGTCGTCAGCATCACCTAGACTTCCAGGTGACTTGGCCAGGACACTGCAAGTCTACATTTAACAAGTTTGGGCTTAGATTCTGAGAATCAAACTGAAGAATTTTAAAACCAAGATTTTTAGGAATTAATGACTTAGTTTTAGCCTTGGTTCCCATTCCCTGCATATGTAGATAGTCTCTGACTTGTAATGAGCCTAAATGAGATGTGATTCCTCAAGAACTTAGTAGCCTGAGTCTTCTACTAGGTTACACCACTCAGAACCATGAGCATTCTCAAAGAGAGAACTCAGGAATCTTCAAGAAAAAAATCAAGTGTGTTTCAGGAGCAGGAAATCTATGGAGTACTATAGGGTTAGTTCCATGGGAACTTATCTCACTCTATAGCATATCCAGAGGGTTCCTCCATGTCAGGAGTCCCCTGTGCTGCCCCCATGCCCCATTCCAAGTGCTTCTGAGGACCCAGTAAGAGATGGCACAGGAAATACTCCAAAAATGTGCTCTCTTACAAGATATTTATTGCAAGTATAGAAAATCACAGGAAGCAGTTTTGCACCAGCCTTACTCTTGTCCCTTTTTTCCTCTTTTTATGTTTCTTTTTTTGCCTATATGTAATTTATATTTCCGTATATGGTTTGTATCCATTAAAATCACTTTAAATGTTTCTTGGAAACAACAGAATATTGTTGTCCTGTAGGGTCAGGTGACACTGCCTCCCCTATCACCCAAGCTGGCTACTCAAGGTGCACCCTTCATATGGACTAAATACACCCTCCTCTTGTAGTTGAGCTTTGGTTGCTATTGGCAGATCAATGGGAGGGATTTACCCAGGCCAGTCAGCTGCAAGGACTGGCTATGTCCACTTGCCACCAACCTCTGCCTTCCGTGCAGGATCAGCTGTGCAGGGCCAGGGTGGTGATGCTCCGACATGGTCTATAGCTGTCCACTGGGTGTGCTGGCCCTGGGATTTCACAGGTGGTGAAGGCCAATATCAGCCCCCATCTGTGTTTTGCCTGGGGCCAGATTTCCTGAGCTATAAAGCAATCTGGGGAGGCTGCTACTTGTTTTGCACTTGGAAATTCCCAGGTGAAGCAAAGCTGTGAAACTAATCTGGCCGATGCTAGTGCCCAGCCAGGAGTTTACTGAGGCCAGCTGTTGCTTGTTTGATAGGATTTAGGAAGCTTTGAAGCATAAGCCAAGACCAGCCATGCATATGGAAAAGCAACTTGGGTGGTCCCTTAAATTGGGTGGGAGGGAGTCTCTGGGTATCTCCAAGTGGGGGTCAAAGAGTGTTAGCAAGGTTGAAAGAATCTTAAATATGGCACCAGCCTGCTGGCTCCATAACTCTGGGGGTGGAGGGCTCAAAAAAGGGAAAATGGCCTGTGCTCGCCTTGATCCCAGACCCTTCAACCTCTCCCAGTATGCTGCTGATGCCCTTCCAGCTGCCACCCTGGCACTGCAGAGGGAGTGAATCTGAGTAGGTGAGTCTGCGTGGGTTTTTTTTTTTTTTTTTTTTTTTTTAAGAGGGACTGCTTGGGGCTCCAAAATTTCTTCCACTGACACAATCCCCACTGGGTTTTGCAGCCAGAAGTTATGGGGACTTATGTTTCTGGCACTGGAACCCTTGGCTGGGAGATCTGGTGTAGGGATGATCCTCCTTCCTCCCAAGATAACCCTCCCAAATTTTAATCCACCACATGAGAGGAGACCATTCCATATCTGTGCCCCTCCTACTAGTCTTGATGGATGTGGTCTCTTTAATTGCATAATTGTCAGACTTCTATTCAACTCGATTTCTGATGGTTCTGAGTGGTGGTTGTTCTATATTTTACTTGTAATTTCGATGTGGTTTGTGTGAAGCGGCAAGCCATGTCTGCCTATGCTGCCATCTTGACTGGAGGCCTCTTCTCCTTTGATTTTAAATAATAGCCTTGCTGGGGAAAGTCTTGGTTGTAGGTCCTAGCTTTTCATCACCTTGAATATTTCATGCCACTCCCTTCTGGCTTGAAATGTTTCTTTGAGAGATTAGATGACAGTTTAATTGGTACTCCCTTGTATGTAACCACCTGCTTTTCTTTTGCAGCTTTAGGATTCTCTCCTTGCTTTAGGCCACAAGTGGCAAACACAAGGAATCTGGCCCTCTACCTTGTTTTATCTGGCCCAGCACCTTGTTTCTACCCAGCGGCAGCACCAAGCTCCTTGCCCTTAGTTAAGGAGTAGTTACATTTATACAGTCCTAAAATTATATTCAGCCCTTTGAAGACAACCATGAGGCTAATGTGGCCCCTGATGAAAATGAGTTTGACACCCTGCTTTAGGCCTTGCCATTTTAATGATGATGTGTCTTGGTGTAGGCTGACTTGGGTTCAATTTGTTTGAGACTCTCTGAGCTTCCTGGACTTGTGCAACTTTTTCCTTCACCAAATTAGGGAAGTGTTTGGTCATTATTTTTTCAAATAGGTTCTCTATCTCGTACTCTCTTCTCCTTCTGGTATTCTCATGATGCTGATGTTGTTACACTTCATGTTGTCCAAAATGTTTAGTAAGCTCTCCTTATTTTTTAAATTCTTTTTCCTTTTTACTTCTTTGCTTGGGTGTTTTTATTCTATCTTGTCTTCCAGTTAACTGAGTCAATCCACTGCTTCATCTATCCTGTTTATTCTTTCCAGTACGTAATTTATTTCAGATATTGCATTCTTTTTTCTGACTGGTCCTCTTTTATGGTTTCTATGTCTTTTTTCATGCTGTTGAGTATCCTTATAACCATTACTCTAAACTCTCTGTCTGATAAATTGCTTACCTCCAATTCATCTGTTCTTCTGAATTCTCTTATTCTTTCATTTGGGGCTATTTCTTTGTTTTCCATTTTGACTGCCTCTTTGTATTTGTTGCTATGTATTAAGCAGATTTGCAAGACTCTGATGCATACCTAAGTCCAATTGTGCCTATGACTGGCCCTGGGCAACCTGTTTGGAGCTATCAACAATGCATAGCTTGTGGCTCCCTCTGTTGGATGTGGGTGTGTACCAAAGAACCAAACTATGCGCCAAGACTGGCTTTTATCAGCACCCAGCCCAGGAGAGGATCAGCTAAAGTTTCAGAGCTCCCAGTAATCCACCTCTGCCTGCAGGCTTTCTTTAGGGTTAATCAGTGAATGTCTTCCAGCTGTACTCCTCAGCAGCAGGGCTTCAGCACCACATTACAGGTAGAGTAATTCCTGGGGGCAGAGCTATTGCTTCCCCTCTGGCTGATGCCATGTGGACAGGAGTGCTCTGTCTAAGAAAGATGGCCTATGAAGTGTGGGGAATGACTCAGCACAGGGATCCTGGTGGCTGTTCCTTCAGTTCTCTCCCCAGAGCTGCCAGCTGCAGACTCTCCATAAGCATCTCTAGTCCACCCAGCTATCCCTCTGCCAGAGCCCAGGGTGAGTGGCTGCAGATGAATTTTGTGTGTTGGCCCTTTATGAGGCTGTCTGCATCTAGTCATCTCTCCCTGGTGGACAGAAACCCTGCTGCTCTTTGTAGCCATATATTATTTGGGTTCCTATCCCAGTTCTCGTGCTGTAGGCTGGTGAACCCAGCTTGGGGTTTAGACACTACACTTCTTAGGGGGAACCCCCTGACTGCTGAAATATCCCTCTGAAAATTTAGTTGCTGACTGTGGAAGCCCAGCCAGCCCCCTCTGCATTCCCTACCAGACATGTTATGGTGAAGTAGCTTTTTCTATCTGTCCATTATTATAAGACTTCTCTCCAGCTAGTGTTCAGTTGGTTATTCAGGATGATTTTTCTATAATTTAGTTGTAATTCCAATTTAGTCCTGGGAGGAGGTTAGTGTAGCTTCTACTTCTCTGCCATCTTCAATCCTCCAATAACTTAAGTTCTTACCTCAAGAAACTAGAAAAGCAAGTCAAAGGAATAAAATAAAGAGCAGAAAATAAAATTGGAAATAGAAAATAACAAGGAAATAAAAAGCTGGTTCTTTATAATATCAGTAAAATTGATAAACCTCTAACAAGACTGACAAAACAGAACATAAATCACTAATATTAGGAATGAAATAGGAGATATCATTCCAGATACTACAGCCTTTAAGAAAATAAGGGATGGAATACTACATACAACTTTATGCTCACAAATATGACAGCTTAGAAGAAGAGGAGCAATTCCTTAAATACCAAAAACTGCCTAATTTAATCTGAAGGGTCCGATAACTATGAAGGAAATTGAACTTTTCATTACAAAGCTCTCCAAAATGAATTCTCAAAGCCCATATAGTCTCACTAGATAATTCTATCAAATCTTTAAAGGGTTAACACTAACTCTACATAATCTCTTCCATAAAATAGAAGAGGGAGAAACACTTCTCAACTCATTCAGGAAGCCAGGCAAAGACAGACAAAGACTTTACCAAAAACCTATAAATATCCCTCCTGAACTCAGAATACTACCAATATTTTAATACATTGAAAGCAATTATACACCATGAATAAGTGGGATTTATTCCATGTAAGCAAGGCTGGTCCTCAAATTAGTCAAAAATAATCTTTAAAATTCTGGAGGACTTATACCTTCCAATTTTAAAATGTACTATAAAGCTATGGTAAATAAGATAGTGTGGGGTTCTTCTGGTCAAAATGGAGGCATAGGTAGACATGCCTTGTCTCCTTGTGCAACCACAAACAGAATTACAACTAAATCTCAAAATAAGTAACACCCAGAAATGTCAGAAAATCAAACTATGGAAGTCCAACCACCAAGGATTTAAAGAAGCCACATTCATCCAGACAGGCAGAAGGGGTGGAGATGTAGAGATTAATGGAGAGGTGAGGAGATGTGGTGTGGTACAGAGAGGTGGTGGTGGTGGCAGTGGTGGTGGCAGATGGGTGGTCCCACATTCACATGTGGTGTATAAAAATTTGGGATACCTTGGGAGTGAGCAGTCCCAGCCCCAGACCAGACTGCACAGCCCAGGGTTCCAGTGCTGGGAAGATAAATCCCCATAACTTCTGGCTATAATACTAGTGGGGGTTGGGGCAGTGGAAGAAACTGCCAGTTTTTCAGGAGACACCACTGAAAGGGCCCACAGGGTCTCAGGTAGGTGGGTTGTATGCAAACCCACCCACTCTGAGATTTACCACCAAGGCAACAGCTGGAAGGGTGCCAGTGATATATGCAGAGTGGGTAAAGTGACTAGAAACAGGTGGGTGCTGGGCAAACCTCTAGAAGCCACGCAGCAGCACTGTCCCTGCTCTCCAAACCCTCCCCCATACAGAACCACAAAGTGGTAAAACATGTTGCTCCACCCTGGTGATTACATAAGGTTCTGCCCCACACAATTTACAGGTGCCTTGTCTACAATAGTGCGTGCTACCAAAACAGGGAGTCAAAGCAGCCCTACCTAACACAAAGAAAAAAACACAGGGAGACTGCCAAATTAAGGAGACAAAGAAATATGGTCCAAATGAAAGAAGAGCACAAAACTCCAGAAAAAGAACTAAATGAAACAAAGACAACCAACCTATCAGATGCAGAGTTCAAAACACTGGTGATTAGGATGCTCAAAGAACTCACTGACTACAGCAACAAGATAAAGGAATAAATGAAGGTTACACTAAGTGAAATAAAGAAAAATCTACAGGGAACCAACAGTGAAGGGGAGGAAGCCTGGATTAAAATCAACAATTTAGAACATAAGAAATAAGCATTCAGCCAGAATGGCAAGAAGAAACAATAATTCAAAAAAAATGAGAATAGTATAAGAACCTCTGGGACATCTCCAAATGTACCACCATCTGAATCATAGGGATACCAGAAGGAGAACAGGAAGAGTAAGAAATTGAAAACTTATTTGAAAAAATAATGAAACAAAACTTCATTAATTTGGTGAAGGAAATAGACATACAAGTCCAGGAAGTTCAGAGAGTCCCAATCACACTGGGCCCAAACAGGATCACACCAAGACACATCATAATTAAAATTAAAATTGAAAGGGTTAAGATAAAGAGAGAATCTTACAAGCAGCAAGAGAAAACCAGAGAGTTACCTACAAAGGAATTCCCATAAGAATATCAGCTGATTTCTCATAAGAAACTTTGCAGGCAAAAGGGACTGGCAAAAAGTATTAAAGGTGATGAAAAGTGAGGACCTACAACCTAGGTTACTCTATCCAGCAAAGCTATCATTTAGAACTGAAGGGCAGATAAAGTGCTTCCCAGATAAGATAAAGCTAAAGGAGTTCATTATCACCAAACCATTATTACATGAACTATTAAAGAGACTTATTTAAGAAAAAGAAGATCAAAACTATGAACATTAAAAAGGCAACAAATTCACAACTATCAACAACTAAATCTAAAAATAACAAACTAAGCAAACAACCGGAGCAGAAACAGAATCATAAGTGGAGGATCATTTGGAGGTTTATCAGCTTGGTGGGGGAAGGAAGTGAATGGGGAGAAAGTTACAGGTATTAAGAAGCATAATTGGTAGGTACGAAATAGACAGGGGGATGTTAAGAATAGGAAATGGAGAAGCCAAAAACTTATATGCATGACCCATAGACATGAATGAAGGGGGGTTGGCAGTAAGGGGGATTCTGGGTAGAGGGGGGCAGGTGGGGAAAATTTGGACAACTGTAATAGCATAATCAATAAAATGTATTTTCAGAAAAAGATAGTGTGGTACTGACATAAGAATATACAATGGAACAGAGTTGAGAGTCCAGAAATAAATGCTATTTATGGTAAACTGATTTTTGACAAAGGTGTTTAGGCAGCTCAGTGGGGGAAAGATGCTTTTTTCTACAAATGGTTCTGAGTCATTGGATAGTCACATGCAAAAAGGTGGATTTAGACCTTCTTGTAATTCACAAACAACTCAGTGGATAACAGACCTAAATGTAAGAGCTGAAGCTATAAAACATGTTAAGAAAAGGGTAGAAGAGAACCTTTGTGTCCTTGGATTAGGTAAAGAGTTACCAATAGCAAAATCCTTAAAAGGCAAAAATTATAAATTGGACTTCATCAAAATTTAAAACTTATGCACATCAAAAGATACCATTAAGGAAATGAGATGAAAACACAAGCCACAAATCATATTTCTGATAAAATACTTATAACCAGAATATTTAAAGAAATAATAAGACAGCTCAATTTTTTAAAATAGGTAATAGTTGAACAGAGACTTCACCAAAGAAAACATAAAGATGGCCAATAAGAACATGAAAAGATGTCTTTTACCATATCAGTCATTAGGAAAATACAAATTAAAATCACAGTAAGATATCACTTTATACCAACTAGAAATGATAATAAAAGAGACAGAAAAGATAACTGTTGGCATAGATGTAGAGAAATGGGAATCCTCATAATTGCTGATGAAAATGTAAAATGATGTAGCCCTGGCCAGGTGGCTCAGTTGGTTATAACACCAAAGTTTGCAGGTTCAATCCCTGGTCCCAGCATATACCTAGGTTTAGCAGGTCCAATCCCCAGTCAGGGAGAGTACAGGAAGCAACAGATTGATGTTTCTCTCTCTCTCCACCCTTGTTCTCTCTCTAAAATCAATAGACATATCCTCAGGTGAGAATTTTAAAATAAAATGGTGTAGCCACTTTGAAAAGCCTTCTGGCAATTGGGAAAAAAACATTAAACATAAATTTAGCATATGGCCCAGGAATTTTACTCCCTTGTATCTACCCAAGAGGAATAATATATGTACATAAAGGTTCTTAGAAACCCTATTCATAAATTTTTAAAAGTAGGAAAAATCCAAATTTTCATTAATTAGTGAATGGATGAACAAAATGTAGTATAGCCACGCACTGAAATTCTATTCAGTAATAGAAAAGAACAAATTACTGATACATGCGACAATGTGGATGAACTTGAAAAACATTATGATAAGTGATAGAAGCCAAAAGTAAAAGACCACATATCGTGTGATTCCATCTATATGAAATGGCCGGAAAAGGCAAATGCATAGAGACAAAGTAAATTAGTAGTTGCCTGGGACTTGCATGGGACTAGGAATTCACTGCAAATAGGTAAGAGATGAAGAAAATTTCCTAAAATTGTATTATGGTCATAGTTGCACGATTGTGAAATTTACTGAAAATCATTAAATTGTACATCTATGAGTATATTCTATACATGTCCACTATACTTCCATAAAAATCTTAAGTATACTAGATGAACATCATTCCCAAATGTAATCTATAACATACATGTATAATGAGTAATAGAAATCCTTTTAAATGTGTTTATATGAATTCTAGTTTTAATTAAAATGTTTTTTCTACTTAACTTTAGCATAAAAGAAGAAATTAAAGTGAAATTAAAGGTTTTGTTAAACTTCAAATCTTTCATTTTAAGAGATTTTGTTTTTTAAAAGGGCCCTCCCAGATTATGAAAAAAGACAAAGGAAAACATTGAGCAGTGGGCGTTGCTGTGCTCTAAATCCCCAGGTTTCAAATGGACTTCCTGGTATAAAAATGAGAATGCTGGAAACTCTCATATTTCCTCCAGCCTCTCTGCTCCTCACCTCCCTCCTTAGTTTTGTTGCCAAAGTAAATGAATTTCCAAGTATGTTTACTTTAGAAAATCCAAAAAAGACATAGTTTTTATTCAAGATCATTTCCCAACATTTACAGAAGGGATGCAAAGACTTCTGATAGCCATCTTAACAATCAAAAGTTGTTCTTTCTTATAACCCTGCAGAGTAAAATGCTGTGCTTTTCTTGGGGTAGAGCTCATGGAGGATAGGGTTCGTAGAGTTCATTTTAAGTTCAGATACATAAAGACATGAACTAGCCAGGCCTTGGACCTCTTTCCATTATCTCAAACATATTTCACAATTTTTGACAAACAAATAGATTTACATTTCAGATGAGTCATTAGACTGTTTGACAGCACGAGTCTTGATTTCTTTACCTAGAGTAGCCAGAAAATACAGCAAAGAAATTGTAGGTAAATAGAACATAGTTGAGTTTTGTATTGCTAGAGACCTCATCTGAACCTGAATTAGTTAATAAATACCACCTTTCTTTAGTCTCTCTGGTCACAAATACCGTACCCTCTAGATTTATTATCAGGGAAAAAGTGATTTACAGTATAGTATCTAACTACAAAAAGAACTTTTAAGACCTGTTATTAATTTTGTTCAGTTTCTTTCAAAGTTAAAGTTGATGCCGTCGTGAAAGCAAGGCTCAAATTTTGGTTTACATATTTTATTCTTTATAGATGAGATATATTATTCTCTTTATACATAAGTATTAGTTTATCAAACTTTCTATTTATAATGTTCTTTACAATTACATTCTTACAATTAGTCAATATTGGTTTTGGATCAGGAATACAGCTTCTTCATTCCTGAGTTATTTGTATTCATCTTTTCTTATCTAGATTTCATTATCACATAGTTTTTGCAGAGTTTCTCATAAAGAGTTTCAATCTTCCTTGAGTTTGTTCATGTTTGTGAAAGCTCTCAGTGGCCCTGCAATTTCAACCATGTTTTGGTGTAATTTTTGCTCCATTATCTTTCAATATTAAGTGTTGCTGTGGAAAAGACTGAGGACAATCTGTGGGATTGTTTTTTTTCTCTGTAGATCAGGGGTTCTTAATGTCTGGTCCCTGGGTCAGCAGCATCAATATCACCTGGGAATTTGTTAAGATGAAAATTATCAGGCTCCATTTTACAGCTACAGAATTAGGAACTTCAGGTATAGAATCCAAGTAATGTTTTAACAAATCATCCAGGTACTTCTCATACACACTGAAGTTTGATTGATTAAATATGAAATATTTACTTTTTCTGCCTGAATACTTGAAGATTTCTTACTTTGAAATTCAATGACCTAATCCAGAATATCTTAGAATTGAGAGCTTGCTATCAAAATTTCCTGTATTCATCTCTCAGTGTGTACTCTGATTAGTTAAGGATGCATAGAAAACAAAATCACTTGGCTCTCATGACTGGACGACCATACATCTTGGGGTAGTTTTAGTTTATGCCTGTGTTCCCAGCATACTTACTATTAGTGCCTCCTGTCGATCTAAAGTTTGTCCTAGTTTGGATAATAGATTGTACGTTCACCCTATTTATGACCATTGAGTCCAGTGGTTTGAAAAACATCTATGGTTGACCAAGATATTGTATGGACTCTGGAATTCCTGATGGGAGATTCAGAGCAGAAACCCATATGGGTCTGGAGCAAAAGCATGCCATTTTGAAAAGTAATTATCGTCATTTTGAGAGATAGCTCTTGGCTTGCCGTTGGGCTGCTGTAGAGACTGAACACTTAATTGACTGTGGACCACCAGCTGCCCCATTGAATTGGGTGTCTGATCTACCAAGCCATAAACTCGGGCAGGCCCAGCAGTACATCTCCGTCATGTGATATATTTGGGACTGGGAGTAAGCAAGTGTAAATTGCATGAGCAAGTGGCTCTCACTCCTGGTGTGTCTATTCCCATTGCACTGCCATCCTGCTCTCATTCTATATTTAAACCATATGGAGCATTCTCTATGGTCAGTGTCTAATAAAGAAGACATCTGAACCTAATTTACAGATGATTTTGCAAGACAGCAGGAGATGACCTATTCAATGGAGTAGCCTGCCAAGAAGTAGCCCTGCAGTATAATAGTAGGGAATTCCTTCCACCAGGCAGAACTGTAAACAGGACATCTCATTAACCTTTTTGCCTGTAAGAAATCTGTCCTGTGGAGCAGCTCTGTAGCAAGACATGGATCGGGGCTGATGATTTGGCAGGACAGTCAGGGACATTAAAGGGATATGAGGATTGGTAACAAGTTGATCTGGAGAAACAGTTATGTGAAGAGATCTTGCAGAATGAACTCAGTGTCAGAATATTTGAGTCCTATGTAAGTGTTCATTTCACTAAAGGGCCTTTACTTCACCAAAGTTTTCTTTGCCCAAATACACATAATGACCCTCCTACTTCAGCACTAGAGACCCTATGCTCAATTATTCAATGCCAAATATTCCAATAGCCCTGTTATCTCTGGTAACTTGGTGCTACTTACTATTCTCTACTACCCCAAAATGTCATTAGCCTTATTGAAATCATAGGACCTACTTTATTATCAGCATTTTCTACCTTCATCTTTGACCTACAGAAGACAGCCACTGTGGTGCTTCTAAAATAAGTTGGTACTACCTTCATTAATTCATTTATCAATGCTCTTACGACAGGGATGTCCTTGGGGCTGGGATGGCTAAATAGGTAATTCATAACAAATCCACTCTAACATTCTCATTTCCCTAAATCTTTCTATTCCTTCCTCTACAAGGATTTCTGGCATCTCAACTCAGCATAGGCCAGCAGTGAATCCAATTTTCACTCTACCAACAACAGAAAATACTGTAATTAGAACTGTACCATCTGCGTGTGATAGCACATTGAATCCAGAATCTCTGGTAAGTGTGCCTACATAATAATGTCAGCCTATTAAACTTTATTTTCTTTCATCTCTGGTCTAGTGCACCTATAATTCACTTCCATATATATTCCTCCAGTTGTTGCTGATAAACATTACTTCAGTTTTGTAACTCTTGCCACGCAGGCCTTTTGCTTTGCAATTAAACTTAGGAATTGGCCCCATGGACATTTTAGGCATTTTAGGATCTGTCTATAATTGTAGATATGGAAGCAATGAAGGAAAGTGGAGTAGGGCATGGGAGAACCGGCATTCACTTGCCAGGAGAGCACCTCAAGTAAGATCACTACAGGGTCTTCACGTAAGGCAGGATCGTCATTAATCGGGGGGGTGAAGGGGCTTCTTCTGCTGGCAACAAAGGCTGCATGGTATTTGCAGCTAGCAGATACTTTGAGTTATCTGAGTCCTTCTAGGGTGACCATTCCATTTCTTTCCCTTTTGATACCCTGTCCCCTTATCTTCCTCATTTTTCCCTGAATGTCCATCCTCTTATGTGTTTTTGTCTCTTTCTGTTGCTTTTATCTCTCTTTTAATCTGTGTCCTCATAGTTCGGCTTTTCTCTCAGTATTTGCTCATCTGTCATCTCTGCTGACCATTTTTTTTTTTGCAGGATTCTAATTTCACCCCAATGTAACTTTTGCTTACACAAAGTTGCCATGGTGCCAACACCCCTGCCCCTCAACAACCTACAAACCCCTCAGTTCAAGTGCCTACACCATCTGACTGACTCCTTGAAACTTTGTCTTAATTCCAAACTCTTGAGTGACTCTGATGGGCCACTTGTGCCAAAGTCCACACTTGGTCATATCTCTAAGGATGGCAGAGTTAGTTAATATTTAGGGTTTCCCCCTTTTTCTGGGTTGTGGCTGAAGATTTTCTCTAAGAGAAGGGTTTGAGTAGGGAGGATCCTGTGGAGAATGTAAAAGGAATATAAAAGAAAGTCTTTTTTGGCAAGAAGACACCCTGTTTAGGTGCAGTGCTCAAATCAGGTTGGGGTGGATGTTCAGCTCCTCAGTGGGTCCTAGGACACCAACTAGCACCACCTCATAGCTGCCGGGTTTAGGTGGAAGTTGAGGTCCCTGCTGGGCCTCACTGTCAGTAGAGAAGAGATTAAAGTACCAGGTAGCACCACCTTGTCCTTCCCTCTTCAACCCCATTGCTATTGGTTGGGTGTGGAAGTTCAACTTCACAGAACTCCACTTAAACTGAAGCAGAGGAGAAATGAGGCAGGCTGAAAAAATTTGCAAAGAAGTATTCAAAGGCTGAAAAATTTCCAAATTTCCAAAAATTTCCAAAGGCATAAATCTACATATTCAAGAAGATTAGCACACAATAAAAAGGATAAAGCAAAAGAAAAAAGTCCAAGTTACTATATTTTATAATCAAACTTAAAAAAACAAACAAAAATCTTGAAAGCAGTTGCAGAGAAATGATGCATTTTCTACAATAAAAAAACCAGTTCAAACGACAGCAATTTCTTTGGTGTATTATATAATGTATTGATTATACAAAGTGAATCAACCCAGGATGCACAACTCAAGCCCTGCAGCGGGGGCAGCCCCCACGCCCTGGACAGCAAATATTTATCTGAAGCTGTGGAGGCCAGAAGGAAGTGGCAAACACTTTTCACATTCTGAAAAAAAAAGAACTGTTAACCCTATTTGTATAACCACTGAAAATATGTTTAGGCATTCTCAGATGAAGGAAAACTGAGACATGGTGCCACCAGCAGACCTACCAGGAAAGAATGGCTAAAGGACGTTCTGTAAACTTCCTTTAGAAAGGAAATAACAGAAGGAGGCTCGGGACTCTTCAGTAAAGAAGAACATGGGAAGGAATTTTCAAAACTCCCTTTTCAAAACTCTTTTCCCCAGCTCTCCCTTTAAAATATTTGGCTGGTCTCTTGCTGCCTCAACCTGTAGCGTAGCCCGAGGCACCTGTGATGCTAACCTGGCCACAGTGCTGCTGCTTGCTATTCTTTTCAACCACACCCAGGCATAGAGCTTTTCTGAGGTGCTCCAAGTCAGGTCAGTTTCTTCCAGCAGCAGCAAGTTCTCACAACTACCTTACCACAGAGCTGGCACATGGAGAGAAAAAAAGGGTGGAAAATATAAAAAATAACATAAGAAACATAAAAAATAGTATGAACTATTCTATGAGTCCCAGAAGGTGAGACAGGAAGGGAAGGGGGTTGCTGGGGGTGGGGGGAGAGATGAAGGAACGGGGGAAAGGTAGAAGGAGAGAGAGAGAGAGAGATTTGGAAGGCTCAAAATGGTAAAGATGCCAACTTGCCCCAAACTGATCTATAGATGCAGTAAAATCTGGATTAAGATCTCAGTGGACCTCTCTGTGTATAGGTGTGTGCAACTTGACCAGGGCCAGTGGCAGGGGTGAGCCTAGATAAAGGCCAGGCCAGATGGCCTTGTTGAGGACTTGGAAGTTTATATTTAGAGTAAATAGGGGACAAAGAGGGTTTTTAAGCAGCAGAACAATATGGATTGCATTGTAAGAAAGATCATAGTGCCAAGAATGTAGGAAAAAATTGGAGGCACAAAGTAAACTTAAAAGGCTGTTGTAGTACTTTAGAGACATGGTGATGCCTTCAACCGGTATAGTGGCAGTGAGAAAGGAGAGAAGTGGACAGTGTGAAACCTGTTGGACCCACTTGTGTGTCTTTCTGCTTGTCCAGGGTATCCGCGGAGCTCTCTTCTAACACCGTATTCAAATGAATCCACTTTTTTCCTACCAGTCTCTTTTACTGTCCAAGTTTCATATTTGTTCATAGTACAAGGAGGGTCCCAATAAACACCCAGAATTTATTTATAAAATAATTGTGTATTTATTGTTACATGTGTAAATTTCAGTCACCTTTAAAGTACTCTTCATTTGATGCCAATACCCTATTTAAACATTTTTTGCACTGTTCAGAACAGTTTTTGAACTCATTGATTTCGATGCATTTTAGTGCTTCTGCTGTTTTTTGTTTCACCTCTCCCATGTCGGCAAAACATGTTCCTTTGAGGATTTGTTTCATCCAGGGAAACAAAAAAAAAGTCACTTGGAGCAAGATCAGTGAATAGGCCGGGAAGTGGGGGGAGGGTGGTGGGGGAACAGGGGTCATGCTGTTTTTGGTTAAAAACTGCTGAATACTCAGTGCAGTATAAGCAGGTGTGCTCATAAATCACCCATCATGAAAGGGGCAAACACATTGAGAGTCTTCAAAACAAAATTCACTGAAGCCAAACGGCAGCCTCTCACAACACCAGCTGGTACACTGATAGATGAGCTCCTAGAACACTCACCTGGTGGGGGAGGCCTAAACTACAAGGGACCTGCCTGTCAGAGGATAATTCCAGTTTTGTTTTGGGTCCCCCCTTGTAATTGAGAAGACGAGGGTGGGGGTCATCTTAACTTTGGTCTCTAATGACACATCTTTAGTGTTCTTGGTGATCTTTTCTAATTCTTCCATTGCTGCCTTTCTGAGTCTCAGGCTTCTCTTGATATCTGGGCCAAACCAAGATAAGAAAAGTCTTTAGCAATTTCAATGGCTTTCTCTGTTAAAGAAATGGCTTTCTTTAACACAATTCTCTGTGTTAAAGTTCTGTATGTTTTCCATAGTCATAATTTTTGTGTTCTTGATATTCAAACGCAGCCCTGCTTTGGCACTCTTTACTGAACACAGATCAGGCTGCTCATCACCCCCCAAGGTTCTGTTTTCCCACCTCTTTACATTTGCTTATGACGGACTCTCTACCTGGAGTATTCTCTTGTCCCTTGCCTCCATGAACAAAGTCTACTTACTCTGGCAACTTTAACAGTTACTCTGTTAATTCTCCCTAATTCCCGTGGCCAGATGTATTCTTTCCTTTCTATGAACTTTTTAAAAACATTTTATAATTTCCTTGGCATAGGTCACATTCTAGCTTCGGTATACAGGATTGAAATAATATGTGTGAAAAGTTAGGTGCTAAACAAACAAAAAATTTTATACTACTTTTTACTTAATGATAGTTATGCACATGCCTTGCCTTCCTTCTGTAGACTCCTTAAGAGCAGAGATTTTTTTTATTCATACGCATTTAATTCTCACATAGCTCCTGACATAATGTCTGGCAGGCTTTAAAAAATAGTTCTGTTAAATTGAATTAAATTGTGAAGGCAAAAGGATTCAGGTAAACTTGCATAGACATTACCAGAACCCAGGTTTACTAACAGGAACGTGTGCTTTCTTTAGGTCAAATTTTTTTTCAATTTTAGTTTTCTCTAATTGTAATAAAGAATGTATCACCTACATTAAATCATATTCTCCTGATTTTCCTCTTACTTCAGAGGTCACTCACTCTCATTACCTTTGATGGATCCTCTCCTGCCTCTACCCCTCCAATGTTGGAAAACCTCTTCTCTGTCTGCATTCACTTCCTAAGGTATCTCCCCCAGTGTCATGGGAGAATACCATCTATCTGCTGATGACTCTCAAATTTGTATTTCCAGCCCTAGCCTCTTAACTTCAGACTCATGAAATTACCAGCTCAACATCTCCAATCAGATAACTAATTGGCAACTGAAGCTTAACATGCATAAAACAAAACTATTAGTTACTTTATACCCCAAACCTATTCTTACCCTAGTCTTCCCTATCCCAGTACCTCATGCCCCAAATCTGAGAATCAGCATTGATTTCCTTCTTTCAAACCATATATATAAACCATACTTAACCATACTTAAATCATGACTGTCCTACTATAGTGTTAAATTCTAACACATCTCCACATCCACTATTGCCACTTCTCCAAGTAACAGTCAGCTTTTGCCTGGATTATTATAAAAATCTTCTAATTGGTTAACAGGACACCTCTCCTTCCTGCCTACAGATAATTTTCCACTCAGCAGCCAGAGTAAGCTTAAATGGAGAATCAGACTATATCTCTCCCATGTTCTAGACCTCCAACGTTTCACATCTCACTTAAAATATCAAAATACTTACCATGGTCACAAGGCCCCACACGATCTGGTCCCTAGCTTCCTCTGACTGCATCCTCTACCTCTTCACACCTTACTTACCCGGTTCTGTCATAGTGGCCTTGCTCTTCCTCACTATACCATTGTTTCTTCAAGGCCTTGGCACTCTCTAGACTCTTGACAGTCAGTCAAAAATAAGTGAGGTAACTGCACACAGGTGTAGTACAGTATGACATTTTTGTTTTTCCAATACCTATCTTAGTGAATGGCATACAGTAGAACTCAAACGTGTATTTGGATAAACAATAGCTCTCTTAAAAAACTGGAGATTTTAGCCGACCATGTAGCTGGAATGTAAGCCTTCACTGTGATGTAGTTGCCCCAAACATCTAATGTTACCTAGGGCTGTATTAACAGATGTGTATTGTTTAGAGACAGGCAGATCCTGGTTCTAGTCAGACCACTTCTGGAATGTTGGATTTGGCACTAGGATCACATATTAAGAGGGATTCTGATCCCCTGAGGCATTTCAGACAAAGGATATTTTTCAGAAGAAGAAAAGCAGAGCAGTGAAAGGACAGACTATGCCCTGGGAGAAACCATTGAAGAAACTGAGAATCTTTAGCTTGGTGAATACTCACCTGATGATTGGGGAGGAGACATGAAAGCTCTCCTCAAATAGCAGCTGGTCTGCCACATGAAACGGTGGTTATGCTTATTCTTGTTAGGTAGAAAGAAAAGAGCCAGTGTGGCAGGCGGTTTCAGAGAAGAAGCTTTATTTCTGCATAAGTAGGAATTACCTACTAGTTTTCCCAAACTAGTGTTCTGCAGAACACTACACCATGTTAGGCTCTACGAAATGTTTTGTGTTTTTACTGCAGGATTCCTCAGAATCTTCAATATACAAATGTTAAGAAGATATAATATGCCCCATTCCCAAAATCTGTTTGTCCGTAGAAACTTTTATTCACAAAGCACTTTTAATATCCCTTCAACCACTATTTCATTGAACAGATTGAGTTAAAGCTGCTCTGGTTCACACCAAAGTATCTGGGGAAACTGGATGGTGCTGCTGTCACTTCCGTACTTCTGAAACCTAGGTCACTAAGACTGAAGTATATACCATTTGGAAAACTGGAGCACCCTCTCTGACTTGTTAGTTTATAGTGTCGGACTCAACACAGTTCTAAGTAAGAATAATGGAGCAAAACCAATGAAAATGAGGCTCTCTAGCACAGTGGTTCTGAACTTTTTTCTTAGCAATACACTGTAATGACATTCCCATGTCTGTCAAAGGATTCATTTATTGTGTGCAAGGTTATGTTTCCCACCTTCTTCATGAACACAGAAACAAACAAACCCTCGTGTTCTCCCCTCCCCCCGACTGTGATAGGATCCTCACATGAAACCACGCCCCTCCACTGAGCAGTGCCATTTTAGAGACTCACACCTAGAGTATTAATATAACCATTTTTAATAAGCACAATATTCCCAAGCCTAAATGAAGAAACGGCATTTAAAAATTGTGAGGAAAGTAAAACAAGAAAAGTTATCAAAATGGAGCTCCTTATTTGAGGCTGAGGAGAGTAATAATAAAAAAGGAAGATGGATTCATAAAAATATTGCAGTTATTAAATATTTGTTGCAATAAGCAAGACATAATGTAACAATGAGAAGAGGCTGACCCCAAAACATTGAAAAGACATGGTTTCAAAATTATAGTTAGTGTACACACAACTGTCCACAGGGAGACATAAAGCAGGGCTGAAGCATTGTAGTCCCTCAGGAGAATGTCTACTGCGGAAGGATGCATCATGATTTCTATAATTTATAGCCATTTCTGTTTTCCAGAACCATATTTACCAATGTTTACTATGTTTAAGTTGACTTCCAAATATGAGAAAGAGGTGTTTCGGACAGTAGATAAAATACTATAATTATATTTTCTACTGGGTTAATAAAGTATCATTCTGTACTGAAAAATTTATTAAGATTTTATCAAACTTGGATAGCTGATAAGCCAGGCCCTGGACAAGATCACACCATATATGCCGATTCTTGAAGTCCCTGTGAATATTCAGTGACATTGCTTATGAAGAAACATGAACTACTATTTCTCCATTTCTGCAATTTTGCCCCTAAATCAGCATCTCAGAAAGTGGGGTCATCAGTTCTAAATAGTAGGTAAAGGAATTCTCACATAATTTTCATACCCACAGAGACTAATTTCAATTATACTTTTGTATTTTCATGGCCATTTGGAGAAACCAGGCCAGCTTCACAAACACTATGCAGGTTTACTGAGTTCACAGATACATGGGAAGACATAGAGTCTCAGGGGCCTTGCTCTTTAATGTACTTCAAATTCCAGAATTTCCTCTATCATGGGAGAAAAGTAGAGGAGACCAGCTCAGATTTGATGTTACCTCTGACCCCTAACCAAATAGGAGAAAAAAAATGCTTAAAATTCAGTGAAGATCGGGGTCAGGAATTGGGGCTGGGGCAGAGTCTTGGGTCATTATAGCTTTGTGTTACTGGTCTCCAGATTGGTCATATCCTCTTGGATATGGGGAATCTGTTTATCTTCTGGCTCCTTAATATCCTCTGACTTTACAGGAACATAGTAGTAGCCCATGATGGAGAAGATCAGGAAAACCAGCAGCAGGAGACAGGAAAACAAAATGAATTCGGCCCACTGCAGGAAGAAATAAATATAAGAAAAAAATATGAGGAAACCAGAAACTGAAGGGATCTTCAAAAGGATGAGAACTGGGGAGCAGAATGACCCAGGATCACCATTTAGGCAGAGGTTTGTTAGAAGAAGACTGGGTTCACTGATCTTTTCTTACATGGGCATATGGTGGCCATTACTGATACTTCATATGTCTGTTTTTCTTGCAAAGTCTGTGTGCATCTAACCCATCCCACATGGGGAACATGGGAGGCAGAGGGATGGGGGAGGAGGAGGAAGAGGAATCTGAAGGGGAAACCTTGGATAGACAGATGCTGTGCTTCTCTCAGATCAATACCTGTACCAGGCCACTGAACTGTGCTACAGCAAGCACAATGACATTCCCAACTCCAATTGTCAACAACCAGGCTGCCTGGAGTACCGATTTCATGCTAGAGGGAGCCTAGAGAGAACACGAGTTTGTCAGTAAATAAAATCCCTACACCACCCTCATGCTCCACGCATCTATCTAGAATAATTCTTCCACAGAAGTTTCCAGATTTAAACTTTCCCCACTGAGTTCAGCTATCACATTGATTCAGAGGGTGTTAATAATGTTAACAGTAATAACAGGATGGAGCTCTTAATCAAATATTTTAATTCATTATGTTACATAATCTTCATTATAATCCTAAGAAATTAGGTCTGTTAGTATTCTTACTTTATACATAATGAAAAATAGCATAAGAGAAATAAAAATTCACTTGTTTGGGATTACATAAGTTGTGCAGCCAAAATTTGAACATAGGCAGTTTGACAACATAGTCCTTCTTCTTAATTTTTAAGTATTCTTTCAGATATCAGCTACCAGAGGCTACTATGCTATTCCATGATCCTGGGAAACAAGATGGCCCTCTGTTCAGGGTCATTGTCATTCATAAGGAATCTAAGCCAACATACATGAAGGTCTTGGCCACAACACATAGCTATTTAAGGCAGTGCCAGAATTAAAATTCACCATCCTCCACCAGGGGTGGCCCCCAGGCTGCATGTGACTGAGGATGGCTGTGAATGTGGCCCAACACAAAATCATATATTTAATTAAAATATTATGAGATTTTTTGTTTTTGTTTGTGTATTTAATGTGTGGCTCAAGACAACTCTTCTTTCAGAATAGCCCAGAGATGCCAAAAGGTTGGACATCCCTGCAGCAGTATGTCCATTTTTACTTTCCACTTGCAAAGACCTACCTGGGAATAAGAAAACTCAAGTCCTGTGACAGAGAACATGACCTCCCCAGCTGAAACCAGTATATATTGTGGCAGCTGCCATGCAATGGATATTTTGTTGGCTGGAATGTCTTCTGTCTTCCACACCTGAGGACCCTGATTGGTGTTCTTTGTAAGGGAAAAGATAAATAAGTTTGTCACTACTCTCAAGTACCAATTCCTTACATACATACAGCATTCTATGATTTTTTTTATCCATCCCCTCTTTGTATTTTTAAAGTATATTTTATTGATTATGCTATTACAGTTGTCCTAATTTATTTCTCCCCTTTATCCCCCTCTGCCCTGCACCTCACCACCCTCCAGGATCACCACCCCTTAGTTCATGTCCATGGGTCACACATCTAAGTTTTTGGCTTCTCCATTTCCTATACTATCCTTAACCTCCCCCTGCCTATTTTGTACCTACCAATTATGTTGCTTATTCCCTGTACCTTTTCCCCACATTCTCTCCTTGCCCTCCCTGCTGATAATCCTCCATGTGATCTCCATCTCTCTGGTTCTGTTCCTATTCTATTGTTTGCTTAGTTTTTGTTTTTGCTTTTTAGGTTTAGTTGTTGATAGTTGTGAGTTGGTTGCCATTTTACTGTTCATACTTTTTGATCTTCTTCTACTTCTTAGATGTTAAAGTCCCTTTAACATTACATGTAATAAGGCTTGGTGATGATGAACTCCTTTAACTTGACCTTATCTGGGAAGCACTTTATCTGCCCTTACATTCTAAATGATAACTTTGCTGGATAGAGTAATCTTGGATGTAGGGCCTTGTCTTTCATGACTTCAAATAATTCTTTCCAGCCCCTCCTTGCCTGTAAGGTTTATTTTGAGAAATCAGCCGATAGCCTTATGGGAACTCCTTTGTAGATGACTCTCTTCTTTCCTCTTGCTGCTTTCAAGATTCTCTCTTTGTCTTTAATTATGGGTAACTTAATGATGATGTACCTTGGTGTGTTCCTCCTTGGGTCCAATTTCTTTGGGACTCTCTTAGTTTCCTGGAATTCCTGGAAGTCTATTTCCTTCACTGATCAGGGAACTTTTCCTTCATTATTTGTTCAAATAATTTTTCAATTTCTTTCTCTTCCTTTTCTCCTACTTGTACCTCTACGATTTGGATGTTGGAGCATTTAGAGTTGTCCCAGAGGTTCCTCAGGTTCTCCTCATTTTTTTGAATTCTTGTTTCTTCATTCTGTTTGGGTTAGATGCTTATTTCTTCCTTTTGTTCCAAATTGTTGATTTGAATCCCAGTTTCCTTCCCTTCACTGTCAGTTCCCCGTATATTTTGCTTTTTTTTTAGTCTTCATTTCTTCCTTCATTTTGAGTCCAAACTCAATCATTTCTGTGAACATCCTGATTACCAGTGTTTTGAATTCCACATCTGATAGGTTGTCTATCTCTTCGCTGCTTAGCTCTTTCTCTGGAGTTTTGATCTGTTCTTTCATTTGGGCCATATTTCTTTATCTCGGTACCTGTTACCTTGTAAGGGGCAGAGTCTTAGGTATTCGCCAGGACAGGGCAAACTTCTTTGCTGCATAGTGGTGCTGTCTGTGGGGGAAGGGTCAGAGAGGGAACAATGCTGCTTGCTTGGCTCTTGCCCCACTTTCCATCACTTCCCTTGCTTCCCACAAGTGGATTTCAGGTACTGATTCCTCAGGTGGGTGGGTATCTGTACATTCTAGGACCCAGTGGGTCTCTCCAATGGACTGTCCTGAGAGATTGGGACTTTCTCCCACCTCTACAATCCCCACAGGATTTTACAGCTGGAGGTTTTCAGTCTTTAGTTTCCCATGCTGAAACCCTGGATTTCATAGTCTGTCATGCTCTTGTTGTTCCTCCTAGCTTATCTGGGTGCAAGTGTGGGACCAACTGGTTAGCCAGCCCCCATCTCACCCACATGGCCCACTGCCTTGCTGTGTCCTCTCCTCCTGCCTGGCTGCCCATCTCCACCCTCTTATCAGTCTGGATGAATGTTTCTTTAATTCCTTGGTTGTCAGAGTTCCACACACTTTGATTTTCTGGGAGTTCTGGTTGTTTTTTGTTTTTAAATTGGTTGTTATCCTTCTTTTGGTTGTGTGAGGTAGTGGAGCATTTCTACTTATGCCTCCACCTTGGCCAGAACTCCTCTCTTTGTATTTTTATCCTTTTGCTCCCCTCAAGAAACTGAGCAATTTTTACACAATTTTAACTGTTTGGAATTCCCTTATTTAATACTGCACTCACTTGCCTGATTTCATATACCATCATTGACAGAGTCCTTAAGTGGAAGAATATTTTGATATTATGCTTTGGATTCCCACCATTTTGACCTATTGGGTATTTTGATCCTAATCAACATTTTAAGTATAAAATGGTATCTGAATTATACAATCACAATGCATTTTCAGAAAACATGTTCTTGAGAAAAGTTTAATTCCTTTTCCTATATAAGTAGAATTAAATTGTTTTCAATATTTTCCATTACATTTTTTATTTGACTAAAATTTTATCAGAATGAATGATTTTTTGGTAACCCTCACATTGAAAATTCTATCAATCAATTTTTAAAAACCCACATTAAATACCACCTGCTATTTTTTTCAGTTTTGTTTATTTAATTTTAGAGAGGGGGGAATGAAAAAGAGAGAAACACTGATGTGAGAGAGAAACACCAATCAGTTGGCTCTCATTTGTGCCTCAGCCATGGACCCATTCCACAACTCAGGCATGTGCCCTGACTGGTAATGGAACTGGTGACCTTTCCCTTTGTGGGACGATGCCCAACCAACTGAGCCACACTGTTCAGAGCCCACCTGCTATTTTGAATTATTTTTACTGGCCATATTTTTTTAACTTAAACCTTACACACTGAAATTTTCAAAACACTGCAATTTTTCTATAAAGCTTCGGTCAAAAGAAACTTTTAGGCTCAAATTTTTGTTATGAATGTTGCCAAATATACACGATTCTACAATTTTTTGTCTCTAAAACTTCTTTTACTGTATGTAGGTTTTTAGCTATGACTGATTTTATATAAATTGTATCTACTACTGTTTGTTATAAATTGAATGGAATTTTTTAAATTATATATATTTCTTAGAGTAAAATCATTCTTAGATGGTAGGTGTAATACCTGGATATACAATGAGAAAAAATGACAAAGTTAAAATCAAGATCAGAAGTCCTTGAAATAAAATGTGTCTGATGTCCAAATGTAGTTGATTCTCTGAGTCAAAGGGCCATTGGGTTCAAAATAATAAGGTAAATTTTGCTTTAGTAGATATTGGGCATATACAATTTTCTCAGTCTTCTCAGCCTGAGAAAAAAGGCCTGTGCTTCTAAATCAAGTTCACATACTCAAATACCCACAGGCAGGTGAGTAAATGTGGCTGGCTGACTAGAAATGAGGGCCGTGTGGTGTACTGGACAGCACAGGCCCCATCTAAAGGGTACAGCTATTACTGCACCAGCCAACTGACATGGGATTCTTGTTACAAAATCTTCTGATATTGTTTTTAAGAAATGTTATGAATCTAGCTTTTAGGTAAATCTCTTGAATTTTAAATATTGGCAATTAATAATAATTGTTGTCATCAATACTGTGCAGACCACACAAACCAGGCTATGGAAGAACTTGGCCCCCAGGCCTCCAATTTATGATCTCTCCTCTAGATGCTTATTAGATCCTGGCATTCAGAAACAACACATAGGTCTCTGTCCTGAGCAGCATATGAGTAATAGAACAAACAAAAAATGGAGTAAAACCCAGAATGCAAGCATTATGGGTGTGGTTGTGTCCTCTTAAAACTCACATGTTGAAATTTGAACCCCTAGTACCTGATAATGTGACCTTATTTGGAAATAGCGTTGTTGCAGACAACCCTAACTTGATTAGTCAAGTTGAAATGAGGCCATCAAGGTGAGCCCTAATTCAGTATGACTGGTGTCCTCTTTAAAAAAGAGAAATGTGGATGTGGAGTTCTCCCTGTATGGACAAGCATCCTTGTGAAGATAAAGGCAAAGATTGGGATTACTTGTCTATACACCTGGGAATACCAAATATTTCCAGAAAACCACTAGAAGCTAGAGAAAAGGTATGGAAGATTCTTCTGCACAGCCCTCTTAAGGATGCAACCCCTCCAACACCTTGATCTTGATCTTCCAGTCTTCATGACTTGTATGTGGAGTCAGCGAAAAAGACATAAATAATCTTTGTTTTCTTAGGGCCATGATGAGACTGAAGGAGCACATGTCACCTCATAGCAATGGCTCCAGATAAATTATGTCTTCCATTCCTCTAGACCCCGTGCCTCCCGCCAATGCTATCTCTTTTAATGCCCCCTATGGAGACCTCAGTAGGCTTTCTAAGACACACGAACCTATCATCTCCCATTAGAAATAAGTATGGGATCCTGTCTTGCCACAAAGTCTTCGATTCCAGGATAGACATAGATATAGATACAGATACATGGAAGGAGAGCGCAGGAGTGGCCATGAGCTACTTACATTGGTAATAACGAACAGGTAAGCTGCACCAAAGTCTAGCAGACCCAAATTCAGTGAAAAGTCATCATCTTCTGTTCTACAATGCACCTCAGGGTATCTGGAACAGGAGGATTTTAGGTTAGAATAAACATTGTAGCTTAGAAAAGCACTCAAGTTACCTGGGAGTACTTTTATCGATGGTGAGGTGGGCATTGAAATCACCATTTCTCTTAGAGAGGAGTCTCAAGGAGTCAATTATTTTCATGCCAGGCTTTTCTGCCACTGATCTGAGCCCTTCATCATCTGTCGGGCATTTTTTTTAAAACTTAAACCCAAATAAAGAAAGCACAAATCATCTTCTTCTGTGGACTCTAGGCCCTAAGTATTCTCATCTAAGTCTTAACGAATTTTTCTCAGCATAAAACAGTGAACCCAAAAGCATAAGTTTGAAGTAATGATGTGCCAGCAGGCTGTACATAATAAACTTTGCAGACCTCCCAGAGATGAGCCTTATTAACTACACAGTATGGCCCTCACAGCAATCATGACCTCAGTATATCTGTGTAGAGACAGGTGAGACCGAGGGAAGGAGGCAAGGGTCGAAAAAGAGTTGCAGTCTGTGTGTACTCAAAATTAGCCAAGGTGTACCTACTGTCTCGATATCCCCCCACCTATGTGCAAACATTTAAAATATTGTTAATAAAATAAAATGTCCAAAGCTTAATAAATGTTCTTACTCTCCTATTTGCACAGTTTTGTAAGCCGACACACCGTAGTCCTCACCAACACTGAGGGAGGTATCTGCACCCAGGTCGATATTGACCTCTTTATGCAAAGTGTTAACAAACCTAAGGGTAGAGATATTGTCACAGATCAGACAAACGTTCCCAAACAAGGACACATAATAAAAAGGCAGGGGCCTTTTCTGTTCTGTTTACCACTATATCCCAGCGCCTAGAACAGTGCCTGGTACGTAAAAGGTATATCATGTATATTGTTAACTGAGTGAATGAATCAACTCAGATGTAAAAAGTAGTAAAAAGACTGACTAGTAGTCTTAGCTGTCCCTGCCTTTCTCCTTCCCGAGGTATTAGCTTTCTATCAGCCATACCCTCACACTGATCTCTAGCTGGGATTGACACTATCATGATCACCCATGGCAGTCTGAGCTTCTTCACTAATTCAGCTTGGTGCAGCCAATTTCTTTCCCTCTTATAATGATGAAATTCACCAACTGACACTCCATTAAGAAAAATGACTATGTACATAAAAATGTATACCAGTATTTATATAAAACTGATACTTTATCCTCTTATAAATGAAGTCTGATTTGACTTATGTAAACTCAGACTCCCAGACCATAATAGGTTGAGTTATCATTGTTTTGGAGTCTACAGACAATCCTGGACTGTTCTAGGATTACCTTTCTAGTCTTCTGAATCTAGGTCCCTAAACTGTTCCCTCAGTATGAGTTTTCTGTACATTTCTATTTTGATGGCTTTTGCCTTTGTCTCTTGGCCCATGGAAACTTCCCTCCAAAATCCTTAATATTGATCTTGGACTACAGATTATCCTTCATTGATCTAGGAATTTCCCCCTACACCCTTTCTGGGGGTTCCTCTGGTCTTCAACCTAAGGAGTCCTATCAGTTTTTAACAGCAACCACATAAGCTTGATGGCCACAGGCGAGTGCACCTGTCTATTTCACATCAGAAAGCAGGTGACCTCTTCAGTGTTCCATTCTGTAACTGCACCAGGCTGTCTGATAAGACCTTCAGCCTTATCTGAATTCACAACTAAGTCTTTTGACTCCAAATGTGTTATCTTTATTATACCATGATGCCTCTGTAAGTTTAAAATAAAAACTATACTTTACTTTCAAAACACAGAAACAAGAGATATTCAACTACCAACAAGGAAGAATTATTTGCTCACTTATAAATTTCTCTCCAGTAATCAAAGAGGAAAGTACTGAGTTATTTTCCTGAGAACAAGATAACTGGATAAAATTCAGTAGAGGAGATATGTGCATCAGAGCATAGAAGACATACACAGATACAGGGTCATCTTTGAACACCACCTGGGAAAGCAAGCCTATCTGTTCTGTGTCCCAGAAAATGCCTTCTGATACCCATGCCTCTGACATTCTAGGAGACAGAATCCCTGTACAGACAAGTGGAATGTTAGGCCTCATCATCTGAAGATCAGAAGAGACCCAAGAATCAAGAGAACAGAGCAGCCCGGGGTGTCCTTGACATCCAAACCTCACAGCTGTCATCCCATTGGTTGTTATGTTTTCTGCATCCTTCAACTGAAATAGAGAAAAGTAAAAATCAGTTACAGCTGACAACAGGGAACCAATAATCTGAAAATTTTATCATTAGTCATATCCTCGGTGAGATACTGCTGAGCCAGCCGTTATACTCTAAGATAACAATTTGGAACCTAGGCCATTTCTCTACTTACCATCACGCTGGAAATGCTTTTCCCATCTTCTCGAATGACCAGACTGTACCATTTCTTCTCCTCCACCGAATGCTCAGTGTAGACAGACAAATTGTGATATTTCAGGTGGAATTGGAAATTCTGGCTTTCTGTCTTCAGGTGGAGTTTGGAAGGGTGTGGCATTTTCTGTAGAAGGAAAAACCTATCACGTTCACCTTCTACCACATCTTGGACAGCCTAATCCCAGAGCATCCCAGAATGGGCAACTTCATGAGTTACTTTCAACATTATCATTTAATCTAGTAAATCCATTTTTAGGACAATACCAGAGGAGTAATTAGAGGCAGGCATAAATATTCATGAGTAAGTATATTCATCATAGGGTAATATATAATAATAAAAACCTGAATATCTATAAGGAAATCTTTAAATAAACTATGAAATATCCATAGGAATATCATGTGTCCATCAAAATCATGTTCTCAAAGATTATATAAGGATATGGCAAAAATGCTTATGATACAATTAATGTTAAGAAAGAATCAAGATCAATAACAGTTGGAGCACTGTTTAAAAATTAGATTGTTTATTCGGTTATAAAAAATGTTCACTGTGATTATCTCTGGGGGATGGAGTTATAGATGGTTTTTGTATCTTTCTACATACTCCCCAATTTTCAAAAATAAATGTATATTACTTTTTAAGTAAATGTTTCAGAATATGCACAGTAATAGTATTGAAAACATACAGGCCAGACTTTTTCAAAGAAAGTGTGGTTTAGAGGCAGTTTGAAATAATGATACAAATAAGAACTTGTTGAGAGCTTACAATGTCCCTGACACTATGCTAAGCACTTTGCATGTAGTACTTATCCTTACAATAGCTTCTGACTTAAAAATTACTGCCATTTTACACATGGTGAAACCTAGAGAAGTTTAGAGATGAAATAGCTTGTTCAGGGTCTTACAGCTAGGGAGTGGCAGTTCCAGAAATTGGACTGGGGCAGTTTGACTCCACAAATGCATGCCCTTACCCACAATCTTATGCTGCTGCTTTGGTGCCTAACCAGAATGTGTTTCTAATTTATTCAAATTCTTCATTCATGTCCTCACCTGAAAGGACTTGATGGACTCTGTTAACAGAGAATTGTTTTCATCTCCCAGCACTGCCACCTTCACCTCATCATCTGCCAGATTCAAGACTTGTAGGAAAATCTCTTGGGGACCTGGCTGGGGTGGGGCCATTTCCTTAGGACAGAGAACACATGTCAGAATCACCAACAGTAAACCTTTTGGCTGCAAAGAGAACACATGTCTCCGTCCTATTTCTGACAGCCTCATCCATCTAGTCAGGTCGACACAGTTCTCTCCCTCTGAAGAGCATTTGGCTTAGAAAACCCTGAAGGCATTTTGAAGTGGAAACACCAGCTCAGTGCATCAAGCACAGACGCCAAGTAACAAACCTCATGCTTTTTGACTCAGCTGTGGCCTCATGCATCATTCCCTAATAATGGTTATTCAATCTGCCCAAAGGTGCTTCTTGTGATTATCTGGTAAGTTATCATGTTAGCTTGTGTTTCCAAAGAGATGGCTACATAACTTGGATATTAGTGTTTGGAAATTCCTTGACAATATATTCTGAATCACTCAGGTGGGAGATGAGCATCATTTTGCATTGCGGCCTGTATCTACTCATTTATCACAAATATTTATTATGCACCTTCTTTAAAACAAGTACTGTGCTAGGTCCCCAGGAATCAGAAGAGTGAATGAGATAGATAAGGTCCTGCACTCAGGGAGCTTAAGATTTATTGAACTCACATTAATTTTTATCTCTACAACTGCCACAACTGCAAATGCCAGGCACGCTAGGATCATGCCGACAGCCATTTTCCTAAGTGATCTGCAGAGAAGAGGGAGAGAATTATATCTCAACTTTAAACTCTAAAGGATAAAATCTAAAACCTCTAGGCCTACCATTGAAGACCTTTCCTGATTTGACCCCAGTTACTTTCAAAGTATTTCTCAGAGCGCCCTGTCACACGTCCTTCTTTCTCCCTTGACTGGAGTCGCATCAAATCGCTCTTTGCAATGCACTGCATTTTCCCACATCTCCCTTGGTTTATGATAGTTTTCTATCCATCATGTCTTGATAACAAGTTAATAGTAATGCAGCCAGACTAACTGCAGATTTACCATATGCCAGGCATTATTATTTCATTTTCCTCTTCTTCAGAAGTTTTCCTTGACCCTGGCAGCAGACTTCTCTACACTTCCCTGGCACTTAATCTCCCTTTTTAGGGCTCTTAACATACTTAATTAACCACGTGTAGGTTCTGCTCCCTTATTAAGCAGTAAATTTCTTGAGGACAAGATTTGTGATTTTATATTTGCATGGCAGTTGGTGGTGAACCCATTAAAATTTGCTCAGTGAATGAATCAATGACAAAAGGTCATTTACATAGGGTAAAGTTTCCATTAAAAGGAAATTGCTATTAAATCAGGAATTAGAAGAGGCTTGAAAACCTCGTCTGCCAAACTTTACAAAGAATAACAGTAGGGACAATTCTATCCCCACTCTCACCAGGTCCCCCTACTTGTTATGTAGGGAAAATAGGAGATTTAAAGAGATTAGTTGTCATCAAAATCGTCAGACTTCTTTGAAGAAGCAACATTTAAGAAAAAGCAAGAAGTTGGTTTAGGAACCTGCTCTCACATCTCTTGACTTTCCATGAAATTTAGACCTACCCCTTCCACACTGCACACAGTTCAGTCTGTAGTAACGGCTTAGACTCTCTACAATAGGAATTAATTAGTTCTAATTCCCATCCTCTAGTATTAATGGCATTTAGTGTAACATGGGTAAATAGAAGCAGAAAAATGATAAACCAAAATAAATCATTCCTAAGTATAAAAATACTAACAATGAATCTTTATCAAACTGAGCAAAGATTGAGTCAGTCTGGAGCAACACAGGCATAATGAGCACTTACGAGAAGTTAATTCCACACTTGGAGACCAGGGGATAAATCACAAGGTCAAATAATGGGATGAAGATAAGAACCAGAAGGGGATTTAGTACCTGTAATACCACGGTAAAAAGATTAGTTACTAGTGTTCTCCTATCATAAAAGTGTGAGCATGTGCTCTTATTTGATATTGTGCACTTTCTTTCACATCCAAATACACTTTCATCATACTAAGTACAAAATGATTCCACCTTCCAGCTTTACATACAAGACTTGCAAAGCACCTTAGTTTCCAAATACCCCCAAGAACCAGTTTCACTCTGAACCTGTTTTTCTGTCAATCAGTTGGGAGTTCTTCCCTCCCATTTTCACTTATCTTCTCCATTTCCACAGCCCAAAGGAAAATGTTGTGGCCAGAAGAAATGAAGAGAAGGAAGAATTGGGGCCTGTTGAGCAAAGGGGTTAAAAAAAAAAGGAAAAGTCACCAGTGAACAGAGATTCTGACTTCATTGCTCACAGAACAAAGCTTTCCACTTTCTTTGACAATATTTCCATTACACTACTTTGCCATGGAAAAAGAAAGTCCAATGCTTATACTTTTCCTGTGAGCTCAAAACTCACTCTGTCTGGAGTTGGACAGGAGCTACTTGTGTAACAGGAGATGTGAAAGAGGAGTGTGGGGCTTAAGGAGAATATATTCATCCCTATGCCTAGCACACTTCAGCTTACAAGGCAAAATAACATCAAATTATTGTTGGAAATCCTAATACTACAGGTAGAGGTGTAGATGAAAAGAGAAATAAGTCCCCATGACAATAAAGAAGTGTCCTACCTGCATCTGGTCAGGCTGAAGCACAATAAAACCCTGAAACATTATAATAAATTAAATTTAGAGGTGGCTAAATTAACAGTCTTGATAATTAGCAGGCATTAAGCATAAGTTAAAATTCATCAGCTCTTTGGTTCAGAGCCACTATCATGCTTGTATGTGTATGTGGGGGAACAGACTGGGAACGGCCTCAGGCTATGTTTGCTGCTGGCAGGTGCCCTAAGGCAGAATATTCTTTTCTATGTACTATGCTTTCCTTAAACTCAGAGAGAATAGAGTCAGTGTGTTTTTACTAATCTCAGTATCTGCAGTTTTAGGTGGTAATAATGTGAGGGGAAGCCATTGTGGTTAGGGTGAAGATTCCCACTGATATACAATGTTTCCAAAATTGTTCTCAATGGGATCAACAAAAGGACAATCATGGTAAATTCTGGACAACCAGAGGAAGGAAAAAGGTAAAATTATATTTGGCCTTTAGACTGGCCTTTGCAAATAGACTGGCTAATAAAACCCTGGCATTGTTTTACCCTTCCCTCTTCATGACTGAGATGGAAGAAAACAAGACAATAATCTGGGAAGTAGAATAATTGAGAGCAGAGATGAAACTTTATGTGAGTTTGCTAAAGAATGAAGATGGGTGAAAGAGAAAATGATGCTTACGACTTTCCCATTCTTTCCACATTCAGGTGCAGTATACCCCATGTCTAGGTCCTGTGCTGTGCTCCTTGACTAAGAGATGGTGCCAACTGTGTACAAGCAAAATTAAACCTGTCTCTGCTGTGCAGGGCAGGCTTAGCTGGAAGGTCTAGAGCATTTCATTTGCTATCCTCTCAATACTTCCTTGTATACATTTAAACCTTTTGCATCTTTATGTTCCTGATTTCTAATAAGATTCTGGTTTTTACTTCTAGACTCAATTTCTTTACTTTGCCTACTCAGAACTATCATACTAAAGGTACCTGTCTTATAATCTTAAGTCAGTTTTCAGGCAAAAAAACACAAATAAATTATTTTTTTCTGCATAGGGATTTTAAACAAAATAACAGACTTCTCTGGAAAAGCTGTTCAACTCACCAAATTCCTATTCATCCTGGTGGCTTGCAAGGTCCATCGTGAGCCCTAAGGAAAACAGATGCCATTATCAGAAATCTCTCCTTCCTTCCTTCCTTCCTTCCTTCCTTCCTTCCTTCCTTCCTTCCTTCCTTCCTTCCTTCCTTCCTTCCTCTTTCTTTTTCTTTTGAATGTATTGGTGTGAAAGTGGTTAACAAAATCATACAAGTTTCAGGTGCACGATTTTACAACACATCATCTATACACTTTGTTGTGTGCTTACCACCGAAATTCAGGTCTCCTTCCATCATCATTTATTCCCCTATACTTTCCTCCATCTCCCCCAACCCTCCCTACCCCCAGTAATTGCCACACTGTTGTCTGTGTCCACGAGTTGAACAAAATGAACTAATAAATAAAAGAGACAGACTCATAGATAGAGAGCAGGCTGACAGCTGTCAGGGGTAGGGAAGAGGCAGGGGGAGGGTGGAGGGATTGAAAAAAGAAAAACAGAGAGGCAAATCCCTTTTCTGTAAGAGGGAAGTAGCTGGGAAAAGGGGTGGCTTTCAAAAGAACTATTCTTACCTGCTGTTCCAAAAGAGCCCAGAACATGGGCAATGGGATGTAAAGGAGTAGCACCCTGGTCAGTGCCTTCACATCCATGATGAGCTGTTTCTGCAAGAAAGGGAAAGAAGGAACAGGCTGAACTGCTAGACATGTTTTTTTTTTTTTTTGCTTGGAGTAGAGGTATCCCAGAACAGTAAGAGAAGAAGTTAAATGCAGAGAGGGGAATCACTTTGGATATTAGGAAAGATGCTACAGAGACATAAGATATTTCTGAAGTTTCAACTTACTGGGTATTTCTCAGCTGCCCAATCCAGCCAGTGCTGTCTCTTTGGAATCTCCCCAGAATGGTTCTTAAAACGGTTAGAAATAGCAAACTAGGGCAGAGCATAGACATCAGAGGAGAAACAAAAGGAAACTATCCCCTGCCTTTTCCAATTCATCATCCCTTCCCTCAAACACATATACTTCAAGTGACTTAGTCCAACCCTTTGGTTTAATTAGACAATGAATTTCAGAATATTCCAGATATAATTTTATTTATCCTTATGTCTTGTTGACAACATATGTAACTACATTTCAGAAGATTTTTGCCAACTTAACAAAATGATTCCATCTTTCTTTTTTACTTAATGGTTAAATATGAGCACAGAGGAAGACTGGTTAATTTCAGTTTGCCAAAAGGCACAGATGTATGGTGGTCATTGAGAAAACTGTATACCCATGTTTCAAAGCCTATATGCTCAGCATAGCATCTTTCTCTGATTGTAAAAGGCATGTAAATAATACATGGACTTACCCAGATACATTTGACAACTTGAGTCACTACATTTCCTTCCGGAGGTGTTTTTTTGTACATTTTGCTTCCCATTGCAAACACAACTGCAGTTGATACACAAACAAGGTACTTAGCTTCTCATTTAGCACATTCAGTAGGTCAATGCTAAGGACAGACTGCTGAAGTGTAGGAGTGACTGACAGATCATCTCATAAAAGGAGGAAACTCACCTAACACTTGCTGACTTTGGAGTTATAAAAATTATGGGGGCCAAAAAAAAAAAGAATAAAATGGCCCATTGTTAAAAGAGATATCTGTTGAGACTTCCCTGTAATCACAGAAATGGAAGTCATCTTTGAATTCTCATTCTTCTTCCTCCATCTCTCCATCTAATAACTCTCTTTGGTTCTCTTTCATCAGGCTGCCTCCTCCTTTCCACTACTATTGCTACGACTCTTATCTAGGACTTCACAAATTCTACCCTAGGTTATCAAAATGGCCAACAACTAGCTTCTCAATCCCTGGTCTCTTCTTTCTCTTAGCTGATGCCAAATTAAAACTGTCTTTTCAGGACCTACCTAATAAGCCCAAATCTCTGGCATGAAAGACCATCCCAAATTCATTCTTGCCCTGATAGTTATTATTATAACTGTCTATTAAAGGTTTATTAATTTATGCAAAGTGTCAAGAACTTTACATACACGAATGGATTTAACCTGACAAAATATGTACTACTTTCTCCATTTTATACCTAAAGAAATTGAAGATTAAAGTAATTAAACAACTGGTAAAAGGCTACAAAGCTAGAAATTGCAGTTTAGACCTGAGACCTGTCTGATTCAAAAATCCATGCTCTTAACCATCATAAAGCATCTCATTCACTCATTCTTATATTACACATTGTGCCAGACACTACTAGGAATAAAGATTAAAAAGACTTGGCCTCTGTTCACAGAGGAGCTCACCTCAACCTACTGTTTCCCACTTTATGTTTCATTACTGGCCTTTAGGTATGCTATGCTCTAACCAGTATTCATCATTCCTACAAAAAATTCTGTTCTGTATTATTCTGTTCTTGAGCTTATTCTCTTCCCCTCAACTCACATTTTTATTCTTTAACCACATCTCCACAGCTAATTATAGGCAAATTTTATTTACTTATTTTCCTTCTACTTTCCAAATAATCAGCAATGAGCTGATAATACTTTTATAATTATAAAGTGCTATTTTTTTTCAAATTTATTGAGTTTAGCTAAAATCAATGGGAAGACTCCATCTTGTTACCCTCCTAGTGTACTTTCCTCCTTAAGGGATTTTCCAGTTCCAGCAAGATGTCCACCTAGCAGATCATTTACGGAAGATGCCTTTCTCAGTAGCATTTTCCAATCCTTGGATATGAGACTGCCTGAATCACCTTCCTTTTACTGATCTTAACTTTTTAATCTCTCCATTTCTCAGTCAAATTCACTCTACCACCTTTCTTTATTCACCTTCAGTTTCCCCGTGCTCCTCCAAATGGCACTCTTTACTTACAACAGCCTTCTTATTGTTGATAGGAAAAAGTAGTTCAGGAAGAGAATGCTAATCCTGGAAGAGTGAGCAAAGAAAGCGGTATCTAGACAAGATGAGGATTTTGGATAGGAAATAAACTGCTCCTGAAAATAGAAAGATCCTGGAATAGGCTGGAAATCTCAGGAATTCTGATTTCAATAGTGACATTGGAGTGATAAAAGGAAAGCCAGGTAATAAAGGTAAAAAGATCACCTTTAAATTTCAAAGCTACTTCTAAAGAAAGATGAGTAAGGACCTTGAGTTTCTCTTCTCCCTGTTGACATAAGAGATGTCCAAACCTGTAGAGAATTTTATGAGTTTATTTGAGCCAAACTTATGACAATGACAGGAAGTATGATTTCAAATGCTCTTAAGAATGATGGTTAGGCAGTTTCTTTTATACATTTGGAATTAAGGAAGGGGGAAAGGAAGCTTACAGAAAGGTGGGAGAAAGCAAGGCAGGGACTGGATTATAGCACAGTTGACAAGATTATGTACTTCCTTGAGGGTGGGTACACCTTTAAGGAGTCTGGAAAAGAGGCATTTCAAAGGTGTATTAACCTAGATGCACAAAAACATCTGGACAAGGCTTGTGGAAGGCAAAGATAAAACTTTTACTAAAGCAGTAATATGCCTGGGGCATGGTAACCACCAGGACCTGGCCAGTTAGGAATTTATGGTCATATAGCTGTGGGAGGTTACTTTCTGTCATTGGACTTGTCAAATTTATTATAGAACTCCTTTTTCCTCATATCCCTGTAATAGATGATATTTCCTCTTACTTCATGAAAGTAGAAAAAAATGTAAATTCCCTCAACTTCCTCACTCCAGTTAGGTGAAGGTAATGCTCCTCTTCCTGCACAAGGTAATCCTGCCATGTGTGCTTTCATACTGATTACACTGTCTTCTCCTGCACCTGAAACCCCTCTTTAATGGGGTGTTCCCAATAATAGTCAAGCATGTTTGGTACCCTCTCTTGATTCCATTTCACCTTTTAGCTATAAATACTGTTTTCCCTTTCTTATCTCTTATTCACTTCCCAGAATCTCCACCATTCTACCATAATTGATATCAGCAAATCAACGACCTTCTTGTTGCTTTATTTAATGGACAGTTTTTACCCTTAATTCGATTTCTTACTCAGTGATATTTGTCATGGAATGATTTCCTTTCTTCTTGAAGTCCTCTTGATATTTTGTGGGCATTTCCTCTTTGACTATCTTTTTTTTTAAAGATTTTATTTACTTTTAGAGAGGGGAGAAAGGGGAGAAAGAAAGGGAGAGAAACATCGATGTGCAAGAGATACATTGACTGGCTGCCTCTTGCATGCCCCCAACTGGGGACATGGCTTGCAATCCAGGCATGTGCCCTGGCTGGGAATCAAACTGGTGACCTTTCAGTTTGCAAGGCCAGCACTCAATCCACTGAGCCACACCAGCCAGGGCAGTCTTTGCCTATCTTTTAATGCTGGTGCTCTTTGGAGTTTTATCATTTTACCTTAGCCTTATTATCTCTTAGTTATTTCCACTATTTCTATGGCTTAATCACTATCCTTATACTAATAGTGCCAGATTTATGTATAGCCCAAACATTTATTCTGAGCTCTATACCAGTACTTTCAAATAATTGCTTGATAACTCTAACTATATATCCCAAGATATCTAAAATGTAACATGTCCAAAATTAAATTCATTGGACTTGCCCCAAATCTGTTCTTCCTCATTATCTCAGTTTATGACCCCACTATCTGCCCAGCTGCTCAAATCAGAACCATTCATTGAACTTTGACTTACCTTCTCCCTCACTTCACAAATCTAATCACATCAAGTTTAGTCAGTTCTACCAGGGCTGGGAAAAGGTGAACTGCATGAGGCACTTAGGTTGAGCACAAAAGTTAGTGAAGTGCCAAAATTTCAGTAATCAAGATAGATAGTATTCTTTACTCACCCTTTCAAAACACTATAGTCAGAGACACTACTGAAAAAGAAAAATCTAATACTTGTTCCTTTGTTCAAAATCTTTTTGTAGCTTTCCACTGTCCTGCTGCTAAACTTCTAATTCCTTAATTACTTAAAGGGCCTTTCATCATCTGGTTTCTATTTCTCTTTATTTTTCTCATTTATGCTCCAGGCAATCTGAATTCTTTTAAGGCCTTTGAATATTTCATACTATATTTCACTTCCTTGTCTTACAGATACCATGCCCTATTTTTGTTTCACTTCCAATCTCTTCTTTGATTAATTGCTGTTAATTCTTTAGTTCTACCCTTAGACATAATTTCTTTAGGCAAACCTTTTTTGACCCTCAAAGTCTTATTCAGACATTCCTCTTATGTTATTATAGCTTTCTATATACTTCCCCAGTTGTGACATTGACCATACTGTATTGTAAATTCCTGTTTACTTGTCTGTCTTCCTCTTCTGGCTGGGCTATATAAGTTTTTTATTAATTAATTGTTTTACTGTTGTTCAGTTACAGTTGTCCCATTTTTATAAATTTTTTGGAAAGCATGAACTATAGTTTTCTCATGCACCAATATGACCCCAATGTCTAGTACAGAATCTGACACATAATAGAGATGTTAAACAAATGTTTGTTGAATGAATGAATGAAAAAATTGATTAATTTAATTACAGTGAAAACCCAAAGTACTGAGTTATTTTTAATACCAAGAAAAGTGAAGCAGAATTCCAGCCAAGATGGAGGTGTAGGTAAAGACCCTTCACTTCCTCGCACAACCAAAAAGATGATAGCAACCAATCTGAAATCAACAAACAACCAAAAGCACCAGAAAACCTAACTGCACAGAACTCTGACAACAAAGGAATTAAAGAAAAAATCAACCAGGACAACCAGACCGGTAAGGTGGCAGACCACATGGGCGACTCAGAAAAACCATAGCAAACATGCAGACCTTTGGGGGAGGGGCTGGTTGATGAGTTTGGTGGACTGAGAGGATGGGGCTGACTTAAGGGGGCTCAGAGGTGGCTGTGGGCTACCATGGTTTTGTCAGTGGGAGAAGCTCCCAGTCTCATGCAAGAATCCATTGAAAAGTGCGCTGGAGATGAGAAAGCAGCTGCACTGTTCCCTCTCTGGCCCCTCTCCCATAGGCAGCACCACTGTGCAACAAGGAGGGTTGCCCTGCCTGGGTGACTACCTAAGGCCCTACCCCCTTACAATTTATCAGGTGTGCCAAGACAAAGAAATATGGCCCAAATGAGAGAACAGAGTAAAGCCTCAGAAAGGGAGCTAAGCGAGGAGGAGATCACCAACCTATCCGATGGAGAATTTAAAGCCCTGGTAATCAAAATGCTCACAGATCTGATTGAGCTTGGTCAAAAAATGAAAAAACAAATGAAGGATACCCAAAGTGAAATAAAGCAAAATGTTCAGGGAACCAACAGTGACAGGAAGGAAACCAGGACTCAAAGTGACAATTTTGAACAAAAGGAAAAAATAAACATCCACCCACAACAAAATGAAGAAACAAAAATTTGAAAAAGTGAAGAGACTCTTACAAACCTCTGGAACAACCTGAAATGTTCCAATATCCAAATTACAGTGGTGCCAGAAGGAGAAGAGGAAGACCAAAAAACTGAAAACTTATTTGAACAAATAATGAAGGAAAACTTCCCCAATCTGGTGAAGGAAATAGACTTCTAGGAAGTCCAGGAAGCCCAGAGACTCCCAAAGAGGAACACACCAAGACACGTAATCATTAAGTTACCCAAGATTAAATATAAAGAGAGAATCCTAAAAGAAGCAAGAGGAAAGGAGAGAGTTATCTACAAAGGAGTTCCCATAAGGCTATCTGCTGATTTCTCAAAACAAACCTTGCAGGCAAGAAGGAGCTGGAAAGAAGTATTTGAAGTCATGAAAGGCAAGGACCTACATCCAAGATTGCTCTATCTAGCGAAGCTGTCATTTAGAATGGAAGGAGCAGATAAGGTCAAGTTAAAGGAGTTCATCATCACCAAGCCATTATTTTATGAAATGTTAAAGGGACTTATCTAAGAAAAAGAAGATCAAAAATATGAACAGTGAAATGACAACATACTCAAAACTATCAACAAATGAACCTAAAAGAAAAGAAAAACAACAGAAACAAAAACTAAGCAAACAGAACAGGAACAGAGTCAGATAAATGGACATCATATAGAGGGGTTTCAGTGGGGAGGGGAAAGGGAGGAATGGGAGGAAAAACAGGGAAAAAGAAGCATGGTTAGTAGGTATATGGTAGACAGGGAGAGATAAAAAATGATATGGGAAACAGAGGACTCAAAGAACTTATATGCACAACCCATGGACATGAACTAAGCGGGGGAATGCTGGAGGGTTAGGGGGGCAGGGCAGAGGGGGAATAGAGGGGGAAATTAGGAAAACTGTAATAGCATAATCAATAAAAAATATTTTTTAAAAAAGAAAAGTGAAACAGCTGAAAATGACAGCTAATACTTGTTTAATATTTCATAATTTATAAAAATTTCACTTGTAGCATCTGTTTTGGTCTCAACAATTACTCTGATATTTAAATATTATTATCATACAATGATCCAAAGAAGGAGACATAGTTTTAATCACTGGAAAACCAGGAAACTATTTGGGAAAATGTTGGCTTTGAAGGAAGAAGGAAGCAGGGAATGCATTATCACAGCTCTCCTGAATAACACATAAATTTCCTTGGAATTATAATTGGAATCTAAGTATTGCTATTAGCCACCCCCTGGTAGAAAATTATCACACTGAACATTGAGTCTCTGGGCTCTTTTACTCTATTGAGTTCTTTATGTGTTTGGACTGGATTTCATCCCGGGGGTTGTTACCCAAAGGCTCAGAGTGAGAAGAGTGAGAACAGGTTTCCAGGTCAATGATTAGAAACAATCAAGTCCAAATTTCCCCTTAGACTGCACAAACTAAACAATCCACACATCCCCTTTCCTCTTGCATTGCTGGGTTCCAGTGGTAAAGAGAATGCCACTTGATCTAAGTTGCATGAGATCCCACCTAATTATCCAACTTGCCTTATTCTCTTTGCTCAAAAGCAAACTCCTTGGGAGCATTGAAGAGTAGGGCAGAAACAGCTAAACCTAGAAGCGAATTTAAAAAGCCCAAAGAATTAGGAATGTCTTCCAATTACCAGATTAATAACTATCAGATGAAATAAGCTAGTTCCAGAGAAAGGATTAATTATCTTCCTTTCTTCCACACATATTGTAGTGTATAACAGTGGAACTTAACTTTGACTACACATTAGAATCACCTAGATTTTTAAAAAATTATAGATGATCAGGCCCTATTCCACAGAGAAACTGATTTAATTGGTCCTACATCAAGCCCAGGAATCAGCCTTTTTTAAAGCTCTCCAGGAATCTTATTAGTTGTGTAATGTTGAGCACTTTTTAAAACAGGTTTCTGACTTCAGTTAATTTATCTCTAATGTTTAAGAGAAACCCCTATAATAACACCTACCTAAGAGAGTTGTGTGAGGATTGAGCGAAATAGTTTGTGTAAAGTGCTTACATGATGTTTTACATGCGGCAGGCAGGCATCAGTGATTAGCTTCCTCTGCCCCACTGGACTTACCAAGTGCTATCACCATAAGCAATCCTGGAACTCCAAAAGCCAGTGCATAGCAGTCTTTCCCAAAACACTGCACATCTCCTAAAGAAAAAATAAATAAATAACCCTGAATCTTGAGTCTTTGATCTTCTATTCTGCAAGGTCAGGTTTTTGAGGTTGTACGCATAGATGTCCTCTTTCCTCCCATCACCTAATCCATAATCCTTTTTGGAGGCCAGACAAATTAAGACTGAAAGAAATTCTCTCAGGTTTTCAAGCCCTTATAAAAGAGGAGAATGGACAGCAGGAAGTCTTGGAGAGATTTTTGGCAGGCAGGAGTAAAGCTTTATATAGGGCCCCACAGGGAAGATTCTAACCTCTGAGCATGGGTGTAATAAATGTAGAAATCAAGCTCCCTGCATTGATGGAGAGGTAGAAGACTGAGAAGTATCTAGTCCGCTCCTCTTCCTGAAACAAACAGGAAACACCATCAGTTCAATAGCCTCTTAGCTGCACTCTATGCTATGTTCAGATTCAGCTGGAAGTACACACACAAAGATTCAGATGTTGCCTCTGTGGTGTCTGAATATTGTATTAGATATTTTAAAACAGACCTGGCTTACCCCATACAACCACTTACCCATCTTTCAAGTCCCAGTACAAGCATTTTTAACATTCTTTCACCCTTTTATCTGGCCAAAATACACTATACACTATGTCACTGTGTCCTATATTAATTTCTTTGCATTAAATGTTTGTTTCAGTATGTTGTGAGTTCCTTTAGGAGAGAAATCATGAAGTGTTACTCATTTATGTAATCCCCAATCTGGCATAGCACCTGAATATATTACAGAAAAATAAATATTCATTGACCAAATTAAGTGATTTATTGATTGATTTAAATAACAGATTTTGTGTAGTACATGGTAGAAATAGGATTAGAACATAGGACAGTGGAGTAAACTATTGATCAAGCAGGGTAATTTACTTAGTGCTTATGGGAAGTGGCTGATGGAAACTTGGAGGTAGGTATGTCCTATTATTAAATATCTTTGTGGAATAGTTACCAATGAAGCAAATTTCAAATAAAGTTGCTCATTCGTTGTGTACTGCTGTGCTTTATTTTGGCACCCCAGATCTTTTCCTGACACAGCAAAATGTCCTTCCTATTTTCTATTTTACAGTGTATTTCACTTCCTCTTCTGCTCTCTATTTAAACTTTACTTCATCCACATATTTGTATAGGTGATTGTTCATAGACTCCCACCTGGCAAAGTTGTGTTATTTCTCCAAACTCAGTAAGCAATTATGATCTATGGACACCAAGACATATAAAGAATCAAAAATAATCACTAAAGTGGTCCGAAGAGTAAGAGACCATTTAAGTTATGACCACAGAAGATAAGACACTAAAAGAGAACAGAGAGAGAGAGAAACTGGAAGCATGATAAATATCTATAGAAGAGGGAATGGATACATGAAGACAGACCAAAAAGAAAACTGAGAGCAAAAGAGAGGAAGCCAGAAATTTTGGCTGATCTAAGACTAGACTATTTCCCTTGCCTATTTCTCACTGCTTCCTCATAAGCACCATTTTTACTTTATTCACACTGTTTTTCCCCCATTGACAATGAAAAGTACTTAGGAAAAGAGAGAATAGTCATCTAGCCCAGAGATTTTCAACCTTTTCATCTCATAAAACACATAAACTAATTACTAAAATTCTGTGGCACATCAAACAATATATTTTTGCTGATCTGACAAAAATAGGTCTAATTTTGATTTATTCACACTGGATGGGTATTGTTGTGTTGCTTGTTGTGATTTCTTTTTTAATTCAACAACCTAAGGGAAAAGAGGTCAGCACCCCTGGCTAAATAGTCAGGTAATGCATGTTTTAAAAATTCTTGCAGCACACCAGTTGAAAATTGCTTATTTAGACAAGTTCATCTATAGAAACTCATTCTGTTTGGTTGTTTTGCCCTTTCATAGAATCTCAAAACTAGAGATGTTTAAATCATCCCTACACTACTCATCCCCTCTCATTCCCAAAGTGCATACCACGTTTCTTCTTAAATAGTTCAAGTGAGAGCAAACTCACTACTTTAAACTCTGACTATTTAAAGATTTTCCTTCCATTAGGCAAAAAGCTAGTTTCCTATCACTTTGGTCTCAGGCTTAATTACTGACATTTGTCCATAATGTATAGAGAGCTATTATATTCTTTTTAATTCCTGTCTTATCCAGGCTAACTATCTCCTTTTCCCTCAACCTTTGTGCATAAGATGTGTCTTTTAGTCCATCTACCATCCTGGTCACTTTCCTTTGATCATTTTCACTTTTTCACTCTATTAATGACCAATACCCAAAATGAAATATAACTCCTCAGATGTCATCCCACCAGTCAACTACTTCAATCTTGGCAAATGGCTACCTGCCAGGTATCTTTTTTTAATGCCTGCTCTACATTCTTGAAAATATAGGATTAAAAGGACTCTTACATTTTTTTTTTCAAACTGGTCTCCACCAAAAGCTGCCACGCAGGGTTTGATACCTCCTGTCCCCAAAGCTATTAGACTCAGGCCGATCAATGATAGGACTCTGAAATGGAGAGGTGAGGACACTAACCATGTTGGTGTTAAACACATCTGTAGAAATTGAATATAGAGCTACATGAGGGAAGAAACGTATACAAGGGCAAAGACCCCCTTTACATTTCTAACCTGTGGGCACTTTCCATCTCCTTTTACTCTTAGGATAGACTTGGAGACACTTAAGAGCTTTATGACCCTTGAGCCTCCACCAGAAAGTATTCATTGCATGGGAGGATTTTGTCCTTGACATTTTCATGTACCCCTTGTGTACAATGGATAAAAGCACATACTGCAGCAACTTCAAAATTAAAGCTCTGGTTCTCTGTTTGTCTTAGTCAAAGAGAACAGACACTTCAATGGAAACATCTTATGAACCTTTATCCCATATACTATTACTAAGCACACAACACAATGTTAAAATTCATCATAGTTAGTAGGAGCAGTGTCACTGATTTTTGATGGGACACCAATAAGGAAGTATCTAATATTTATTAAATTGCAAACAAAATTCTTAACTTACAGGATAAATGCATGTATAGGCACATTATAAACATGAATACATATGACCTGTTTCTTGAACAAATGTAATTATCTTTACTGACTGAACCAACAGACATAAAAAGCTATCAAATGCTTCTTGTCCCATAAACGTGAATAACTTTATTAAAAATGGATACAGCAGCTGGAATATATGGAACTACAAATAAATGGAAAATATCCAAGCTTTGAATATGACTTCTATAATGAATTGCAAAGAAATATTACAGACATTTACTCTGGTAAAGTACAGGTGCATGGATGGGTGAATAGTGAGGGAATATGCGGGGCAAGGGTTTTAAGGATTATCTTCAAGCATATGGTGAGTTTTTATGAAGAGGATACCAGTTAGGCAATCTATAAGTACCCAAATATTTAATAAAAACAAATCAACTCAGATAAAGTAGGGAAAGAGTTCAACCAGTAAATATTTTTTTCTTAACCAATTTGGTAATAAAACAACAGTAAGTTGTAAAAAAAGAGACATCTTTGATAAGAAAATGGAAAATAACCTGTGATGACTACATGAGACATTTACCTGTCTAATGGAAGAAAATGGTTCTGTTTATTCCATAATTTTACTCACGTGTGTACTGTGTGTCCCCCCAGAATTGGTAAGGCACCCAAGGACTTGATCACATGGCCAAGCACATACACCAAGGATAGAGAGATAATTGTCCTGTTGAGAAAGTTAAATCAGTCAGCCTGGAAACAGCATTCAGAAACTTTAGTAACATAGACTTAGAGTTCATACTATTTTCAGTGCCAGGATAAATATTAGGTGGGAGGAAGGAAAAATTACCTAGGAAATGCAAATAGAAATAATAATGGTGAATGAAATAAACAGACTAGAAAAAGAGAGAGGGAACTCTTTGCCCTGAATGTTAGAGGTTAACCAAGGGTAAGAAAGGAGCCAGAGACTTTGAATAGACTTGTGATCTTCACCACTTTCCAGTGGTGAAGATCACATGGCTGGTAGGGACTTCCTGTTGTGCTGTTTTTCCAAGAAATCTGAATGGCAAATAGAAAGTAGAAGAGTAAGGAATTCCAGTGAGAACATACATAGAAATGTACACACTGAAATAAAGCATATGGCCATATATACAATACACTCCTTATGTATATCACCATACTAATATTCTCTTTATGTAAAAGTAGAATGTTAGTACTAGAAGGAAACTTGGAAAGTCTATAGTTTATATCTGTAATTTTAAAGTATCACATGCTAATATAAAATATAATGAATAAAATGAAGGTATCAGGGAGAAAGGCTGAAAATACCAGAAATTTAGGTGTGGATTTCTCATTCTAAATGTCTACTCTTCCTAGGTTGACTCTCCAGGGAAGCGATCTTAGGAGATTTATAATGGCAAGTAGAGGATAAAACATTGGGTGACTAATTAGTATCAGAAGGGCTAATTAAAATTAGAAGGAAGGGACAGGGTTTTGCAAAATGTTTTGTAGGTAGGATCTTCTAGAGAAAAGTTCTCTTTGTTGGAATAAAAAGAATAAGTAGAAAGAATAGAAATGAAAAGGGACTGGAAAGGGCCAGCTATCATGAATCCAAAAGAGACAACCTATGTTAGATCATCAGAGAGAAAAATCAAAAGGAGTCTGAGCTGGAGAAATAGAGAGCAATATCGAATTACTGCTCTCTGAGTAGGGAGATCAGAGCAATATCAAATTATTGAACTAAATGAATGAGAGAAGTGTACATGGCTTAGAGGGAAAATAGGCATCTTTCTAGGTGAAAGATTTAGGATATGAAGAATATAAGAGAGGAGGCTAATAGCAGGAAACTAACAGAAGGAGAAAGAAGTCAAGAAAGACTTGGAAATTCCACATTTGAAATGAGATCATTGGGATCATTGTAATTCCAACCATATAACACAGAATGTTTTAGACAGACTTGACCTAGCTTCCATTTGCAAATGAGGAAAATGAAATCATAGAGATCAAAGCTTTGACAGTCCTACGTGACATTCCAATTAGTACTGGGGCTAGGTCTAGAACATCTAACATTCTAATTCATAGTCTAGTGTTCCTTTAGTGTTATCATGACCAAATTAATGTGGAAATGGAAAAGGAAAGAGGGAGAAATTTTAAATTTTATGCCACTACCAGAACTAATTTTAATTAGAGCTTAGGAACTGAGGAGTATGTGCAGTGATCGCAAAGGAAGAGACCTAGTGTGAAGAGAGTTGCCTCTGACCAAAGAAGATAGGAGGGAGGGGAAAATGCTATCAACACAGTAGAAGAAAGAGAAAGCAGAAGTGTAGACAGGACATCCCAAAGTATATTTGGTAATAAAAACATTAAAAGAGTGATTGTAACTGATTGCCAACATCATCAACTCCCACTGATAGGCATGGGTCACAGGGTATAAAAGCCAACAGGAGGGATAAAAGCCACCTTCTTGCCTGCCCACAGCTACCAGTTTTCCGACTACTTTTGAGTATCTGAGGGTGAATACATTTATTAACTAAAACATTTATCAAGCACTCTTCTAGATGCTGGGGATAAAAATATAAATGAGACTTTATTCTCCATTTAGAAGAAAATATTAGACATACACAAATAAGATAGAGTTTAGTAAACGCTATATGAGGGTAAAAAATAAGTTCAGAGAAGATTAGATTACTTCTGACTAGTAGTGAAAGGTGAGGAGTAGAGAGTAATCCGTAACATAGGAGACATTTGAACTAAGCCTTAAAGGATTTGGAAAAGGGAGGATGGGCAGGAAGGAGATTCCATGAAGTAGAAACAGAGCAAACAGAGGTAGAAAAGGTATGCACTGACTGTTATTAGGGAAATAGTAGTATTCATTTTTCTCAAGAAATCAGTCTTGGAAGGGAATATGACAATAAGAGCAGAAAGGTCAGTGGGGTTGAGCTTAGTAGAAGTGGGTGAGTCATCAGAAAATTTTGAGCACACCAGTAATGTGAACAGAGATTTCTTTTAGGAAGATTAATTTGGCAGTAGCGTATAGGCTCAATTCTAAGAAAAAGTTCTGGGAAGTAGGCACAACATTTTAGGTGTCTTTCTCAACAGACCAATTTGAAATAATAAAGTCCAAAACTCAAGTAGTGGCAATAAATGGCAGTGAGATTCACTGTTGAAGAGTGACACATGTGAGAAATATTATACAACTGAATTAGTAGAATTTGGTAACTGACTGAACATGGGCGGTATTGGTTTGGGAGGTGGGGTAAGGTGGAACATCCAGAAAATGAATGGCAATATGCAGTTATAACACACATTGAGTGAGAAGTTAAGATTATAGAGTTTGAGGAGCTATCTGCATATAGCTAATATTGACACCATAGGATTTGCTAAAAGAGAATGTGAAGAAAGAGAAGAGTAAATGACACACCCTGAGGAAATGCCTACATTCAGGAAATAGTTAAGTAAACAAAAAGAAAAAAAGAGAAACCAAATAAGGAAGAATCCAAAAAAAGTATGAGGAAGAAAATCAGAAAATGCAGTGTTAGAGAAGCCTGAGAATTTTCAAGAATATAGGAGTGATAAATAGACTAAAATGTTGAGTTCAAATTGAATAAGAATCTTGAAAATGCCAATGGAATTTGTTAACAAAAAGATCCCTGTCAATGATCTTAGAAGACTTTCAACAGGCTAAAGAGATGATTTATGTCATATTTTATTGTACTTACCACAATCTGCTGCTCTGCATTAAAGGTAGTTCCATATGAACAATATGAAGCAGGTGTTTGTGTCTTATCCATGTCTTTACCCGCCCCCCACTTTTTTGAGCAAATAGATGTTTGATAAACATTTACTCAATTAAATTTTATCAGATCAAATTAAATTCAATTGGATCCTGTTGTATTACATTATATTACTCTGCCTTAAGTGGTGATAATGAACAGTGAGAAAGGAAGGCAACAAATATAGATGATTCTTTTTAAAGTTTGGAGATAATGGTAATAAGACAAAGAAGACAGCCTGAAAGACAGCTAACAATAGTTCTGTTCATTTAAAGGTATCAGAGATTTGCACATGCTTCTAGGTACAAAGATTTGCACCTGCTTCTAAGGGAGAATTTGAAGGCAAGAGAGGGGAATATTGAGAGTACAAAAAGCCTAGGGAGAATAATGTAGGTAATGGTGGTGCATATGTAAAAAATCATCTAGCTATACACTTTGTACTAAGATCTTTGAATTTTTGTACTTTATATAATAAAAATAATTTTTAAAAATACCTAAAAAAGGATTGAGACTGAGGGCATAAGTGGAGGTTGTTATATTTCCTCTGAAATAGACAGGAAGCTATTGTTCACCAAATCCCAGAACTGTACTCCTTTAATTTTAAAGGAAGTCATTTAGAAAATATACAAAAGTAAAGTACTAGTTGTGTATGTGAGTCTTTTATTCTATAACTGAATAAGACCACAGCTTATTCTTTTCAGTCTGCATATATTACCAGCCCCCTATTTGAATAGACTTGGAAACTAATACTACATAAGAAACAAACATAGATCTCAGCCACCTACTCACCATCCCTCTCTCAAGTCAGAAAACTGTGTTTAGTACTCTCTCTATATATATATACGTTGTAGCTATATATAAGGTGCTGATTAAACACTTTAGAACAATGAGATATAACACAGTGCTTACTAAAGAGGATTCCTTGAAACAGTAGGTCCACAAGATCCCCTGAAAAAAATATTCTACGATCAAACAAGTTTGGGAAACATTAAGTGACACAACCTTCTTTTCGAAATTTGACAGTGTATGTTGAAGGCTCTAACAGTAAAGAAACACTTTAAGCTTCATTCAGCCTAGCATTTTCCAAACTCATTTCACCATGAGATCTTTATTTTCCTACACAACACTCATTATATCCTATATAACTGGTTTTCAACAGAATGTACTTTGAGAAATGCTAATTTAGATAAATCCATAGGTGACAAGTCCATAGAGAGTAACTGGGTGATGAATATCTGATATCCAGCTCTAGCCTATGAGGATAATGTTATGGGGGACAACTATAGTTGTCTCCCTATAATTGTCTCTTGGTGCTATTTTCAGGGACCTAAAAGATACTCAACTGAATAGACCATTAGTCTAACTCATAAAAATATTTATATTCTTAAGAAGGAAAGTACAGGAAGAGGTTAGAGGAGAAAAAAAAAGAGTTGGTTATAGAACTGAGAAGAGGGACTCATAGGAAGATAGCAAAGGAGTTGAGATGATTCAATATGGAGAGGAGATGGGGAGTATATCAAATAGCTACATTGAGGCCTCTAAAATGATAAATTATAAATTTTCTGGTGGGTGGTAATGTTTATTTCCCCTGAGATAAGAATATGAACTGGTCTTAAACTACAGGATAGATGATTAAAATTAGATTTAAGAAAAAGCAAAACAACTCCTGATTGAAAAGGATATCAAAATATTGGAAAAACTAATAATGTCTGTCTTAGAGAGATTCTATTGGCCATAGATGACATATACTCTTGTTTGGAAGACGAGGCTCTAAGTGGTAACCTCTGCACAATTAGTCTGTGAAGCTCCTGGGGAATGTGATCTTCCATCTTCCTTACTTGAATTTTCCCAACCATGAGTCAGCAATGGCTGCTCCCAGGATGGGAGTGAAGTAACAGAGGCTGCTGAAGGCATGGTATACAGATGTGGAAGTATCTTCGTTCCAGTGCAGGAAATACAGGAAATACAGGGTCAGCACAGCTAAGGTGAAAAAAGGGAAGCAAAATAAGATAGATGCATTAAGTTGACTTATGGAAGAGAGGTACATTTGATCTCTGGTCTTTAAAGGTGATCTTGACCTTCAACATTCCTTTCAGTGAAGTGACTGAGGACTGACTGCTAGGCACTAGAAGCAGGGCCCATGGGAGCTGTGATGGGGTGATGTTTAGTGTACAAATGCAATATTCTTTCCTTCAGTCTATGTGCACACATGGCATCATTTAGGCCAACCATAAAGGTAATGTGGTGCTTCTAATACCCCTTCCTTCTCTTTCTCAGCAACAGTACAGTTCACAGAACTGAGGAACAGATATGAAGATGGAATTCAGATGGTAAGCATTTTCCAGCTTATAGTCTCACAGACTGTGTTCTGGTTTCTAGTTGGCCTTTCTATACTTGCCCTGTATCAGTTACTAGGGGAAATCCCATGAGGCATTTATTGTAAGTCCTGGCCAAAGGAAAGGACCAATTTGGATGAAGACAGAAAGAGTGGTTAAAGGAAATAAATGCATACAAGAAGACCAAACTTTACGAACATGGGGTGAGGGTGAGTGGAGAAGAATAAGACTTTGAGATACACAATTACCTTTCATTCCATAATAGGAAAAGCGCTCACAGAATTCATTCACCACAATGAAGACAATGCTCAGTGGATAGTTGGAGCCACAGATTTTCTATGAAGCAGAAGAGACAATGGTTCAAGCATAAGCTTCCTCACCCCCCCATTTAAACCACTATATTGTTCCACAGCAGAAAAATTCATTTATTTGAAGTCACTACGAGAGGGAATGTGAAGCAATGGTGCCTATTCATGAAACAGCTATTATCTACTAAAAGTGCTTGCATTGCTGATTTAGGAGTGATAGAAGCTATCCTGGATGTGACTTGTTCCTCATTCATTTAACATGGAACTGCTTAGACATTCCTTGATCCTAGACACAGGACCTGCTCTCTTACCACAACTACTGACTGAAAAGCCTGAGGTTCTGGGCAGATTAGTCATGACTTATTTCTAGATAGAGAACAGGAGGTGGCCTATATATAGAGCACTTGATATCCAAGCAGTTACATTTGGATGTCAGTAACCTGCTTAGCTCCACTGTGCAAACTAACCTCCTTGTCCCCACCTGCTCTTTTTGCCACACTAGGAGGAATCCTGGTAATATGATGCCTTCCCACTCAGGCTGCTGGAGCCAGGCTCAGAGCCCAACATAGATAGATAGCTAAAGGTAAGCTGACTGATCACCTTGACCTTACGCAGAGAGTTCTTAAATCTTTGTAATATTAAATGTCCATTCATCCTATCAAAGAGACTTGATAATATTTTTTGTAATCTTACTAGATTTTAAAAGGACTATGCTATTTTATGCACTGTGTCAGTCAAAATATAAGGAATGTTATCTTTTATTTGAAATCCCTATGCATTATAATAGCCCAACAAACTTGAAGGGGAGGAGGGGGATAAAGATATCTGTCCTTGGGAAAGTCAAATGTTATGAGATTTGTATTGCCTCTTACTTCATAAGAAATTTATGCATCTTTATAAGCAGTCTTAAATTGTATGGGACCAGAAGACCTATAACAAAATAAATAAATAAATAGATAAAGCAACAAATTAATTTTTTCATTCTTTTACCCATATGGATCTATATAAGCAACTCTCCTAAATATTAATATATGTTAATACATGACAATAACTTGCTTGAAAGACACAATGAATCAGCTTCTTACCTTCCCAGCTCACAGTTAGAGAATTGCGCAAGCTGAAGTTTTGTTAATACACTTCACTTGCTATGTGACATTGTCACTGGCTGGCTTAACATACTGAGCCTGACCATGTCACTATACCTGTCTTCATGCCTCAGTTCTGTTATTCCAAAGAAATGAGAATAATACTACCTCTTGGCCCATATTAAGAACTCAGTAAATATTGGCTATTATTACTGTATCCTCTCTACTACAGGATTTTGATATGAGGATTCCACAAGATAATGAATTTGGAAGTGTTTAAACAAGTATATAATGCAAAATATTATTACTTCTTTGTTTCTCTATCCTGTTTCCCAGTGTAAGCTGGAACGCATAGTAATGGAGACTGGATCTATTATTCTATTATTCTAAAACTTGTCTGATGTCCAGCCTAAAACTGCCCACAGGGGGAACTAAGGGTTGAATTTTTATATTGGTAAAGAAAGAACAATCACACACAGTTCTCCAGACAGGAGTGCTTGCCAAGTTTCCCTGCACTTTCAAATTACTTTTTTTCCCCCTTTGCCCCAGATAAATTCAGAACATACATACAATGAAACACAGCAAAGTCCTGAGTCTCAGATGAAGAACCTTGACTACCTCTTCTTGCTATTTCCTCTCCTAAGTACAGGAAACCTCTGTTTAGATTTGGTTTTCATGTTAATTCTAACTCCAAGAAAGAATAGTTGTAATACCCTAATGCAGTTCAGCCTGAAGCTCCAAGAGGCCAAGAAAGAGAACCAAAAGTGCAAATCTGTCTCTGTTAGAGATGTAAATGAACCTGGGGACTCACCGGAGGTGGCTTCTTTGGAAGTCTGGGAGGTTGAGGTGGTACCTCTTCAGTGGAGACAGGTGAAAAAAAAGTTTCCTTGGACTCATTTTTCTGGAAAGGATTCATAGCTGGCTTCTTTCTCTCTCTCTCTCTTCAAGCATTTGGCTTCGGTAAGCACTCGGGACAGCCGCCAGCCTACTGGGAAAAGGGGCACTGGGAGGTGGGGGTGGCTTCGGCAACTAGGTTTAACCCTGTGGGTGTTGGCTTCAGTAACTGCCTAACCCAGAGCAAAACACAAACCTATAGGAAAATAAAGGGTTGTGTCTCAGAGACCAGTTCATTCAAAGAACAGTTATGTGAAAGCTAAAGCTGGAGAAGTGAGAGCAACACATTACAAGATGTGAAAGACAATGCTGGAGAACTGCAAAAGAATGCAAAATAGTTAAGAATACAATTCCACAAGCATGGATTTAAACAGTAATTTGAGGATAACAATAGCTGCCATTTACAGAACATACAGGGTGGAGCAAAAGTTGGTTTATAGTTGTTCCTATGAAAAATAATACAATAATTACTGTCAATTTGTTCTTTATTTCTAAGTCTCTGGTTATATTTTGCTCATTTGTTTTGTTGATTAGGTTACACATACAGGTGAGATCATATGGCATTTGTCTTTCACCACCTGACTCATTTCCCTTGGCATAATGCTCTCTAATTCCATCCATGCTGTGGCAAAGGGTAGGAGTTCCTTCTTTCTGCTGCATAGTATTCCGTTGTATATAGGTATCACAGTTTTTGATCCACTTATTTACTGATGGGCATTTAGACTGTTTCCAGCACTTGGCTATTTTAAATAATGCTGCTATGAACATTACAATGTGTAGGTTATTGTGAATTGATGATTCAGGATTGTTAGGGTATAGTCCCAGCAGTGGAATTGCTGGATCGAAAGGCAGAGAGGAGGAGGGAGGGGGATAACGGGGGAAATAAGGGGAAGAGGCAAGCCAAAGAACAGGAAGAGAGGACTCATGGGCATGGACACTGGGGGGGCATTGACTGTGGGACTTCGGGGGGATGGGGTAGGGGAGAGAAATGGGGAAAAAAGAGGGACAACTATAATTGAACAACAATAAAACAAATAAATAAATATATAATACAATAATTACACAAAAATAAACTTTCTCACAACTGTACTCACAACTATAAGCTGACTTTTGCCCAACCCTGTATATATTATCTATCTATGCTAGTTCTTATTACTATGCTCATTTTATAGGAATGAATGTCCCAAGAGGTTAAATAATTTGTCCAAAGTCATGTAGCCAGTATGTGGCAGAACTGGAATTTCACCATGACAGATAAAGATTGGTATTAGTAAACTGAAATGCAATGGGGAGGAAAAGTCAACACAAAATTGAATTTGGAGAAGTGAAAAAGATGTAGAGCCCTGGCTGCATGGCTCAGTTGGTTAGACTGTTGTTCTGTGAACTGAAAGTTTGCTGGTTCAATTCCCAGTCAGGGCACACACCTAGGCTGCAGGTTCATCCCTGGTTGGGGTGTGTATGGGAGGCAACTGATCAATGTTTGTCTCACATTGATGTTTCTTTTCCTCTCTCTTTTAGATCAATCAATTTTAAAAAATTGAAAACAACAAAAGATACTGATTTTTGGTTTTAAACATAGTAAAGTTCAAATACAAATATTCTAAAAGCAGTTAAAGACATGAGACTAAAGGAAATGAGAGACAAGTGTTGGTGATATACATTTCGGAATCATTCTTCTCTTTTGGTAAATTTGCTCCATGTTTTCATTACTTCAAGATGAATCCGTTATTTCATTAACAAATAAAATTTAATTTGCACAAAAATTATAAACCAGTTACTTTCTAGGTACTATTGCAAATATTATTTTTCTTATTTTTTAAAATCGGATGGACTCCCAAATACTCCAGAATATATTTAGTCCTTATCAGAGAGGAACGAGAATAGGCATGATGATTAATAGATGAATTTTATACAGTATTATTTTTGCTAAGAGTAGGATGCCCTTGTAGTTGTCAGTCAAAAGAGAAAGAAAAAGAATGGTCAGAGAGCTGTAAGAAAAATGAGGAAACTAACAAGCATGTCAGGAAACAGGAGAGTGAATTATGTAACTAAGATCATGAGACAACCTATGACTTATGGCTAGCAAAATTTTACATTGACCTTTTGAGTAATTTATTGACAAAACCAGGAAAAGCCTGACCTTTCTTCCACAAACTACCTCAGACTTTGACTATGTCTTCCCAGCTTCTTTTACACTCATCCCCCATCCCAACAATCTTTACCTGAGTCCAGATTAATTTTTGACTGTGGCATTAATAATTAAGCTGTAGTTATTCTTTCTGGAAGCAAAACAAATGAAACTAGTCAAACGCTGGATGCACACATACCTTGAAGCTTTAATTAAATCAATGGTTCCTCCTGCTCTAGCCTTGCACCTCTAGAACAGCATTTCATCTAGCAGAGCAGATGAAATAGCATTTGTATGCAATGCATCAATTTATTTGTGCTTACAGGTACCCCAAATACCAAACTTTAGAGTATTGACATTAGTTTTCTTTTACTTGTTAAAGGTGTATTTTATTGATTATGCCATTAGTTTTCCCAATTTTTTCTCCCCTTTACCCCTCCTCTGCCCTGTATCCCCCAACACTCCAGCATCCCACACCCTTAGTTCATGTCCATGGGTTGTACATATAAGTTCTTTGGCTTCTCCATTTCCCTGTACTATTCTTAACCTCTCCCCATCTATTTTATACTTCTGCCAATTATACTTCTTATTCCCTGTGCTGTTCCCCTCCATTCTTCTCCCCCCACTGAAAACAATCCATGTGATCTACATTTCTCTGGTTCTGTTCCTATTCTAGCTGTTTGCTTAGTTTTAGTTTTTGTTTTCTACATTCAGTTGTTATTTGTGAGTTTGTTGTCATTTTATTGTTCATAGTTCTTGATCTTCTAAGTCCCTTTAATATTTCATATGATAAGGGTTTGGTAACGATGAACTCCTTTAACTTTATCTGGGAAGCACTTTATCTGCCCTTCCATTCTAAATGATAGCTTTGCTGGACAGAGTAATCTTGGATGTAGATCTTTACCTTTCATGACCTTGAATACTTCTTCCTAGCCCCTTCTTGCCTGCAAGGGCTCTTTTGAGAAATCAGCTGACAGTCATATGGGAACTCTTTTGTAGGTAACTGTCTCCTTTTCTCTTGCTGCTTTTAAGCGTCTCTCTTTACCTTTAATCTTTGGCATTTTAATTATGTGTCTTGGTGTGTTCCTCTTTGGGTCCAACTTGTTTGGGACTCTGTGCTTCCTGCACTTGTATATCTCTTTCACCAAATTAGGGAAGTTTTCTTTCATTATTTTTTCAAATGTTTTCAATTTCTTGCTCTTCCTCTTCTCCTGGCACCCCTATGATTCAGATGTTGGCACTTTTGGAGTTATCCCAGAGTCTTCTTATTCTCTTGTCTTTTGGATTCTTGCTTCTTCATTCTGTTCTGGTTGACTGTTTTCTTTCTTATGTTCCAAATCATTGATTTGAACCCCAGCTTCCTTCCCTTCTGTTGGTTTCCTGTGGATTTTTCTTTATTTCACTTAGTGTAGCCTTCATTTCTTCCCCTATGCTTTTGTCCTACTCAGTGAGTTCTCTGAGCATCCTTTCAACAGTATTTTGAACTCTGCATCTGATAGGTTGGCTATCTCTGTTTCGTTTAGTTCTTTTTCTGGGGTTTTGTTCTCTTTTTTCATTTGGGCCATTTTTCTTTGTTTCCTCTTTTTGCCAGCCTCCCTGTGTTTGTTTCTGTGTATTAAGCAGAGCTTCTTTGACTTCCTGTGTTAGTGCACCTGTTAAGGAGTATGGAGCAGAGCCTTAGGTATTCACCAGAGTGGGGCAACCCTCTTCACTGCTTTGTGGCTCCCGTATGTGGGGGAGAAGTCGGAGAGGGGACAATGCTGCTGCCTGGCTGCTGGAGGCTTACTTGGCACTCGCTCCACTTCCAGTCACTTCATCCACTTCCCTAGGTGACTGGCAGCCCTTTACCTGTTGCCCTGGTGTTGGTTTCTAGAGTGGGTGGGTTTGCATATGTTCTAGGACCATGTGGACCCTTTAAATGGTCTCTCCTGAGAGATCAGTGGTTTCTTCCATCACCCCAAACCCCACTGGTTTTTACAGCCAAAAGTTATGAGGCTTTATTTTCCTGGCACTGGAACCCTGGGCTGCATGATCTGACCTGGGACTAGCATCACTTGCTCCCCAGGTATCATTCCTAACTTTCATCTATCACATGTGAATGTGGCACCTCCCATTACTCCTGCTGCCGCCACACTGTATCTTCTCCTCCCTGGTTCTGCCCCTCCTACCAGTCATGATGAATATGGCTTCTTTAAGTCCTTGATTGTTGGACTTCCATACAGTTTAGTTTTCTGGCAGTTCTGGGTGTTTTTTGTTTTGAGGTTAGTTGTGATCATTCTTATGGTTGTGCAAGGAGGCAAAGCATGTCTGCCTACCCTTCCATCTTGACCAGAAGTCACAGATTCCAGAGCTTTTGATTTTTATCTGCCATCTCTGTACCTGTAAAGGTTGACAACAAAACTTGTGGCTGGGGTAAGGGCTGACCACCCTGCACCACCTGCAAAGTTTACCCTACCAGCCCCTCATGACACATGTGTCAGCCTCATATCCCCCAGACAAAAATAAATATTTAAATTCAGCAGAAGCAAATAGAAAGGGGGATTTAAAAAATAATATAAGCTATAATAGCATAAAAAATACCTGAAATAAATCTAATGAAAGATGTTCAAGACCTCAATACTAAACAGTATAAAATATTATTTAAAGAAATTTAAAAAGATCTAAATAAATGGAGAGACATACCATGATCATAATTTGGAAGGTTCATATTGTAAACAAATATTCCCCAAATCAACCTATTATTTCAACATGAAATCTCAACAGATTTTGTGGTAGGAAATGACAAGTTGATTTTTAATATTTGAGCTTGCTTTATAGTTAAGTAATAAATGATATAGTTTTGATTCTCAAAGTATTGACGAATAAAATAGAAAAAAAGTGAAGACACACATCAACTAAAGGTACGTAAGAGAAAGTAAGAAAGAAAAAACGAGAAGAGATTAAACCCAAAACTTAAGGATTAAAAAAAACTTACAGACATGTCTTTGGTAACAGGTAAAGTTGAATAAATTTTTAATTTATAATTGTCAAAATTTGGAAGCAACCAAGATGCCTTCAGTAGGTAAGTGGATAAATAAACTGGTACATGAAGACCATGTAACATTATTTAGTGTTAAACAGAAATTAGCAATTGAGCTATGAAAAAGACATGGAGGAAACTTAAGTGCATATTACTAAATGAAAGAAGTCAATTTTAGAAGACTGCACACTATATAATTCCAACTATATGACATCTGAAAAAGGAAAAGGAGACCATAAAAAAAAACAGAGGTCTAAAAATTGGTGGGAGGGATGAATAGGCAGAGCACAGGATTTTCAGGGCAGTGAAACTATGCTGCATACTACTACAATGGTAGATACATGTCACTATACATTTGTCAAAACCTAAAGAATGTATGACACAAAGAGAGACTCTAATATAAACTATGGACTGTGAGTGATGATGTGTCAATGTAGGTTTATCAACTGTAAGAAGTATACCACTCTGGTCAAGATGTTTATAGTAAGGGAGATTGTGCATGAGTGTGAATAGGAAGTATATGAGAATTTGCTGTACTTGCTGCTCAATTTTGTTGTGAAAATAAAACTGCCCTAAAAAAATAAAGTTTAATAATTAAAAAAACCTTGCTAATGTGTCAGTAGCTTTCAACTATAATCTAATATTTATCTTTCATCCAGATTAAAAAATAGTAGAAATGACACAACACTTAACTGCTTAGTTTTCTCTCAAAAGCAGAATAAGAACATGATAAAAACATTATGAAATAGTACTTATTTTAACAATTATTTAGTTTCATCATACCCTAAATTATAGCTTAATTATGTCAAGAATCAATATATTTCAACAAAACTTAAGGAATATGATAGAAAAGGCTCAGAGATATAATTAAAATCATAGAATTTATTATAAATCCATAGTTTTGACATTTCACAATTGGAGACAGCAATGTTTGGTAAAACAAAGCACTGAACTTGAACAACAGAACACCTACCTGATCTGCTACTACTTAACTAGTAACATGCAGGCAAGTTACTAACCTCTGAGTCCCTTTCCTCATCTTTAAAACTTCAAAAAAGTTTTAATATTAAATGAAAACAACTGAAAATGCTGGTACCCATAAAAGGTAAAAAAAAAAAATGTAACATCAACTGAAAATTCTGAATCAAATTTAATTTCTTTTATCATTTAAAATTAAGGTACATTTTCCTCAGTCTTAGAAATTTTTTTCTCAATATAAAATAAATTATTACATGTCTTGTAAATTTTATATGGATAGCTGAATGCTTCTTCAGTCATCAGTGTCACTTCCTGATTCACTCAGCTGCAAATCACTTCCTAAAATAAAAAAAACACAAAACTTTAGTAATTAAATATTCATTATATTTATTTTTGGGTAACATAAATATTATACAAAAAGTAATCCCAAGTGATCATGTTTAGCCAATATTTTTGTCATTAATAATCACAATGCTGATCCTATGATTTAGTCACATTAGTAATTCAAATAATCCATACTACCTATAAAGAAAAAATACACCATCAATCTGCAGCATAGTTTTAGTAGATGATACTATTTTACTGTTCTTTCACATACCAACATCACCCTTCTTCTCATACCACTGATTTAATTACATCAGGAAATGAGAGAAAATGTGGTTTAGAAGATCAGACTGTATCATTTTGAAATGTCAAAATCATTGCATAGTGTTTGTTAAGTCATTGATTCCTTTTGTAATTCATCCATGTGATTATGGTCATGAAACTTATATTCCATTGAGGAAAACAGACAATAAACAAATAAAAAATATAGAATATAATGCTAAGTATGGATAATACTTTGAAAAAATAAAGATGGGTATGGAGAGAGTGGTAGGAAGTGCTATAGTAGATAGGGTAGTTGGGAAGGCCTCCTTGAGAGGTAACATTTGAACAGAGATCCAAATGTAAAATTAAAGTCATGAAAATATGGAGAGGGGTAACTGTTCAGGCTCAGAGAACAGAACATACAAATGCCCCATAGCAGAAGCATACTTGTTGTGTTTCTCTGACCGTGAGAAGGTCATGGTGGCTGGAGTGAAGTGAATGAGGAAGAGAATGATAAGAAATGAGGTCAGAATGGTTTCTAGGTCATGGTAAAAACTTTGAATTTTGTTTGAAATGGGAATTCATCAGAAATTATAAGCAGGCAACTGAATTGGATACTACTGAATAAACTATAATGGTGTGGAAGAAATGTGGAATTAGGGAGAGCATTTAGAGTTGGTTGAAGTTTCTCACATAAGAAATAATACTGATTTTGACTCAGGTGGTTCAGGTGGGCAGATTTATAATATACTTTGAAGGTAGAGCTTACATGACTACCAAAAGCACTGGATTATGGGGCATGAGATAAAGTGAAAAGTGAATAATGACCCCCAAAGTTTCTAGTCTGAATAACTGAATCAAAGATTGTATCATTTACTGAGATGAGAAACATTAGAGGAACAAGATTATGAGAAAAATCACAAGCTCAATTCTTGACATGGTACATTTAGATACCTAGTACATATTTAAGTATATATGGTATAGGCAATTGGATATACAAGTTTGGAACTCAAGGTAGAGGCTAGAGCTGGAAATAAAGATTTGGGAGTCACTGATTGTAGGGGTTTATTTGAAGTTTTAAAGCTATGGGATTGGACAAAATCATTTGGGCAGTAAATTTAAATGGATAAAAATATATTTATAGTTTTAACTCCTCCATAATCAATAACAGCTGGCCTATTTTGAAGAGCTTAAGAGGACTAGTTTTTAGGCAATATTCAAGTTGTTGTAAAATATCTCAGTCCATTATCTGAAGTCCAGAACTGATTATATCATTTGATTAAGAAATCTGCTAAAGCTTCTTTGTGCATCTGGTTCCCATGACCATTTTATCATTTTCAAAACTTAAATTCCAATGTATTATACAACTACTGAATAGCATAAGAACGTTAAACTTGATCTGATGCCTGTAATATGAGTTTCCTGAGTGACACAAACCCAAATATCCTGAGTTCTACATTTCTTACTAGACTTCTTGCTATAGGAGGTTATATGCATAGTATTACCATGTTGTTAAAATGTTCAGTTTTGAAGATATGAGATTAGCCTTTGAATATGAGATGCTTAGTACCTTTTGATTGTTTTCAACAGAAATGGTAATTATAACTTGGAAAAGAGGGAATTTACTCTATAACAAATGCATTGTAGACATCTAAATAAACGGTTTTCAATGTTATCAGTACTGTTCCTTGGGAGATGTTACAGTAATTTACACGAGTAGTTGCTTATCCAGATGATTTGCAGATTGCTAGTGGCATTTAGTGGGAGGGGAATTTAGAGATGCCAAATGTCCTGCAATGCTGGGGCCAGTCTTGTACGATAGTGATCTCTTCCACATTCTGTAAAACTTGAATTCCAGTGGGATATTCATGTACTTGAAAGACCTGTTTATACAATAATTTCAGGCCATAACCTAAATCCTTTTTTATAAATGAAAAATATTTTTTGCACAGATTTAACATACATGTAAATGTACAAGGATGTAGCTATCATGTCAACTGTGTCAACTGAAAGAACACCTTATTTTGTTTTTCTCAGAATCATACAAAGATTTTCTGTTTTTAATCTTTTGGGAAAACACATTAGTGATCGCAATGCTGCTCACTGTATTTAGGTCAGTAATACAGCACTTCGATACTTGTCTGTATGAGCAAGTCTGTGAATATACAGAGTCCAGCATAAATAACACCCCCTTTTTATTACAGCATTTTTCCTTACAAAATCATAAGCATGTAATTCTGTAACGTAACACTATCACACTGAAGCACACAATATATGACATTTTAGGTGAAAGGTTCAAATTAAAACTATAAATTATTACACCCACATTATACCCTACCAACCACACTCAAGCAGACATTACTTCTGTCGGACCTTGTATATGTATACACTTTTCTAGTCCTTATTCCAATATGTTAAATAAAAATTATCGACAATATGAGTTTAATATTGTCTTGCTTAATTCCAAATTTATTCATTAAAAGTAAGTACAAACATGTAGCTACTTCATTATGTCTTCTGATATAGCTATGCTTGAATATTTTTACAGAGTGGATGTATAGGGGTGGGCACAGGTAGGTTTAAAGTTGTGAGTATGAAAAACACAGAGTTTATTCTTGTATTACTATTTATTAATTATTGTATTAGTTATTGGTATTATAACTGTAAATCTACTTTTGCCCACCCCTGTATATTAGTTTACTATAAATTATTTTTGTCTTAGTATCATTAAATTATTTTAAAGATGTATGTACATAAACTATAAAATTCACTTTAAGACAATTAAGAGGCACTTAAAAACATCTGTTATAAAAGAGGTTACTGTGTTTGATAAAATTGAGAATTGGGATGACTGCATGTAAGAGAGGGTCTGCTTCCCCTTATTAGGAAACTTGCAGACTGGATAAGATATATTGAGAAAATAAATTCACTAATTTTCTTCTAAAGAAATCCCAAGTGGTTATTACTGGTATAACAAATTACCACTAACTTTTGCATGTAATTTTTCTATCCACAATCTTTCGAAATTCTTTTATTATTTCTATAGTTAGTTGATTCATTAGATTTTCTATGTAGAAAATCCAAATTTTCTATATATAAGGAGGTTTATCTCATTTCTAATTATTATATCTCCTTTCTTCTATTTTTTAAATTGCATTTGCTAGAATCAGCACAATGTTGAGTAAACACCATAGTATGAGGCCTTCTTCCTCATCCTGTGTCTTCTTCCTGACTTCAGTGAGAATGCTTGTAGAGTCTCTATTACAATAATGTTGGCAATAGTTTTGTTTTTGTAGTTGACTTTCATGAAGTTAAAGAAATTCTCTCATATTCAATCCTTGGTAAAAGTTTTAAAATTAATAAATATTGAATTTTGGCAAATTAAAATTTGTTGAAATTATCATATGGCTTTACTCCTATAACCTGTTAATGTGGTATATTATTGATACTGTTTCAGATACTGAACACTTCTTCAATTTCTGTGATAACCTTCATTTGGTCATGATTTAGCTTGCTTCTTTTAAGTACACTTAAAATTCAATTTGCTACTATCTTATTTAGTAATTTTGCATCTATGTTCTTATGGGAAATTGATCCACACTGCTTTTTATATTGTTCTTACACAGTTTTGACATTGAGATTATCCTAGAATTACTAAAAATTGGATCATTTTCCCTAATTTTCTATACTCTGAAACTTTGTAGAAGAATTAGTAGAGAATTAGAGACAAAATTCTCAAACTTAAAAAATAAAAGCATATTAGAGCTATAATTTTAATCATTTCTTCATTCCTAATATTGTTTATTTATGCCTTTTTTTATTTATCAGCCCTTTTTAGGGGTCTTTTTTGTTAGTTTTCAAAGAAATTACTTCTGGTTTCGTTTATCCTCTAATGTTCCTTTGTTTTCTATTACATTAAATTGTTATCTATATTACTTTTCTTCTGCTTCCTTTGTTATTATTCTTCTAGTTCCTCAAAGTAAAACTTTTATTCATCTATTTTCAATTAAAAAAGAAAGCTTTTTGAGGCTATAAATTTCCCCGTAAGTACCATGTTGGCTGCATTACAAAATTGCTGAGATATATCATTAGTTTTTTTAAGTTTATTTTTTATTGTATTTTTTTCCATTACCATTTATCCCCCTTATATCTTCTTCATTCCTTTCCCTCCGCAATCATGAGATATATTATTTTTCATACTGATTAATTATAAATATTTTGTAATTTTATTGTAGCTTCCTCTTAACATGTAAGTTACTAGACATGTGCACTGAAGTTTCTAAGCAGTATTTCAATTTATTTTTTGTTATTTATATTTTCATTGTATTATAGTCATAAAATAATCAATAAAATAGGAATTCTTCAAAATGTGTATTTTCCTTATTCTACTAGGAATAAATTTCTATAAATGTCTTACATATACCTTAAATACTTCACATTTTTGGACTGTAGAATTCTATACTATTAGAATGGGTACATAAATTATATTGTGAAAAGATTTTATCTGCCCTTACTAAATTTTGTCTGATCAATTACAGATGCATTAATCTTCCACTATGATAAAGACTTGTCAATTTCTCCTAGTTCTGTCAGTTTTTTTATTTATATATATACACATATAGAATTAGATATTTTAATATATATACATATGTGGTAAAGTTATGTTATTATGGGCATACCAATTCATAATTGTTTATCCTCGTAGTGAATTAAACCCTTTGCCATAGGAATGCAGGATTCCTTTGCCATTATGCAAAGTGAAATAAGCCAGTCAGAGAAAGACAAATACCATCTGATTTCACTCATATGTGGAATCTAATGAGCAAACTGAACTAATAAGCAAAACAGAGATGGAGTCATTGAGAACAGGATGACAGCTATGAGGAGTGGGGGAGGTTAGAAGGGGAAGGGATGGAACAAAAAAGAGAAAGGACTCATGGACATGGACAACAGTGTGGTGATTGTGGGGGGGAAAGAGGGGAATAAGAGATCTAAATGGTAATGGAAATTAAAAAAAAACCCACAGAAAATCAGATGCTCCAATTTTACCCCTCAAGTTATGAGTAATAACATTAAAGATATAAATAATGGAAGTTCAAAAAGACCTTTCCTGGTCCCTAATTAACTCACAGTCTTACTCTCTTTGCTACCCACTCTTGGCTCCTTTATTGTTTAATTCTATTATTAGGCTAGAGCTAGTCAGTCTCTCCTAGCTGCTTACTTTATCATGATTAATTTATACAATGAGATTAGTTTTAAACACACAGGAAGTCCTATTTACCCCCAGAGAATATCAACTTGCATGCCTTTATTAAAAATATTTACTATCAACTAGGTAATAGTATTCAATGAAAAAAAAATAAACAAGATTGCTGTCCTCCTGAAGCCTTATGCTTTGAAAGAGAGCAAATCAGACAATTAATATAAATTTATTATTGTGACATTTGTTATAAAGAAGGTATTACTCCCAAGGTCTATAAAAAAGGGGATCTGACCTTGTCAGGAAGGTAAAAAAATGCTTTTTTGAAAAAATAAACTTTAATTGTAATCTAAACAAGCAAAAGTTAACTACATGAAAAGAAAGTGTTTCTGGATGGCCATAGGCTTGGTGAAAGGATTTGAGTACAGTGGCAAAAGAAGGTAAATGTTGCTGTAACAGAAAGAGCCAAGACCATTATATTAAGGTATTTTGTTGCTATCCTAAAAAAAATTATAAGCTATTAATAAATTTAAAGCAGAAGAGATGACAAATTATAGTTGAATTATGAAAAGATCAATATGTTGCAGTGTACACAAGAGATCAAACATGGGTTTGAGCAGATATGGGGTGAACCAATTAGGAAGTCATTGCATACTCAAAACAAGAAATAATGGTATATTTAACTATAGTAATAGTGGTATAGATACAGAGAAACAGATGAATTTGAGAAATACTAAGGAGGTAAAATAAATAGGACTTTGGTAATGGACTGACTATACTGTAAAGAAAGAGAGGAAGTCAACCCTTGAATCAATCAGGCTTTGGTTTGCATAGTTAGAGGAATCCCATCTTTTACTAAATGGAAACACGCTCAGCCAAATATTGTAAGTTGGTTTTGAGCTAAGCGAATTTCAAATGCCTTTTACTAAAAGATGATGTTGGACTTGTGCATCTAGAGCTCAGAGGTCTGGGTTGAGATGCAAATGTACAAGTTAATCTAACTGACTGCAACAGAAATATGGAGATTGTCCAGGGAACAAGTATAGAAGAAAAAGAAAAAAAAAAAAAACATCTAGTCATGAAGAACTCCAGCTTGAACAACTGAATAGAATATTGTTCTTGTAAACCAGCAAAGGAGAGATGAAAAATATCTAGAAAGACAGGAGAAAAACCAGTAAGACATTATGTCAGAGGGTCAAAAGAAAATGAATAATTCAATAAGAAGGTAACAGTAATACCAAATAAATAAAACAAGAGTCTTTATCCAAATTTTAGATCATAAACAGTATGACTTCACTGTGAATTCTTACTTATGTATATATGTAGACTCACATACACTTACTTACACATACTTACTTAAAGTATTCATCAGAAGGCCATTATTGTCATGATATCTATTATGACCAGCATCTATATTGGGAATCCTGCAATGTGCCATGGCAGACATAGTAGGATGTCCTGAGATACAATTCCCTGGATCAGAAGGAGAGGATCTGTATTCTTCACCTTCTGAGTCACTGGAACTATCCTCACTGCTTGAAGAAGATGAACTTTTAGAATCCGATGAACTATCACAACTACTCATCTGGTCCATCAGACTAGCTTCTGCCTTCAGTTCTGAAAATATAACAGAAGTTAATAAATAGGTTAAATAAATATTAAATAAAAATACTGAATAAATATAATCAAGTTTGAATGTGTTAGTTTCTAAGAAAGTGTTGACAGGAATTTAAAACATACATTTACAGCATTTATTTAAATAGCTCCTGTACTAGTACAAAATGAAAAGTAATATCTTTCTCCTACCCCTTCTTTAAGTTCCATTAATCCCACTCACTAGGAATAATCATGCTAATATTTTCTTGTGAACATATATTCTACTTAAATTCTACCTGGAAACTGGCATTTTAGATTTTGATACTCAAATCACCTATTATTGGAGCTTGAGTTCACTCTTTGTCATCACCCAACTAAAAGTTAACAAAAAAGAAAAGGAAACAAAGGAGCAATTCAAATTTTCCTGAAAAGGTGCATCTGTGGACCCAAATGTCTCCTTTCTGTCTCTCCTCTGTAGTACCTCTCTTTCTGTTCCATTTCTGGACAACATATACAGAGTTCAAGTAACTCCCCTACTTTTTTTATTTTTTAATGATTTTATTTATTTATTTTTAGAGAGAGGAGAAAGGAGGAGGAGAGGGAGAGAAACATCAATGTGTGGTTACCTCGTGTGCCCCCTACTGGAGACCTGGCCTGCAACCCAGGTATGTGCCCTGACTGGGAATTGAACAAGCAACCTTTTGGTTTGTAGGCTGGTGCTCAATTCACTGAGCTGCACCAGCCAGGGTCCTAATTTTTTTTTTAAAAAAAAAAGCTCCTTTACCATCAAGCCAAGCTATGCTTCAACGCTGAGATTCTGAAAATTAAAGGACACAGGCAATGTCTAAATCTAAACACTCATTTATTTATACTATTATACTTAAATATACATATAACTCAAATAAAATATAAGAAAAATGTGAAAGATTAAAACTGCAAAAATGAAAAGCTGTTTTTACAGGAGCCACCCTCCAGTTCTTTTTCTTATTCCTCCAATACATATAATGCAACACAATACATGGAGCTGCATTTCTTTTTTGCCATCTCTATTGAGGTGTAGTTGACAAGTAAAATTGTATATATCTAAAGAGTACAACACATTAGTTTTTATCATGAAAGTATGTTAAATTTTTGTTAAATGCTTTTTTCTGTCTATTCAGATGATCATGTCATTTTTAGTCTTTATTCTGTTATCATGGTATATTGTGTTTGTTCATTTGCATATGTTGAAACATTCCTTGCATACCAGGCAAAAAACCCATTTAATCATGGTATATAATCCTTTTAATATGCTGTTGAATTCAGTTTACTAGTTTTTTGTTAAGGATTCCTGCATCTACATTCAACAGATATTGGCCTGTTATTTTTTCTTTTCTTTTTTAAAAAATTTATTTTAATTGTTGTTCTTGTACAGTTTTCTGTCTTTTGCTCCCATTCCAGCCCACCACCCCAGCCCTCCCCACCCCCCTCCCATTTCCACCCCTGCTAGTTTTTGTCCATGTGACCTTTATACTTGTTGCTCCAAACCCTTCCGCTTTCACCCTGGAATTCCCGCCCCCCACTCTGGTGACTATCAACCCCTTCTCAATTTCAGTGTCTTTGGTTATATTGTGCTTGTTTGTATGTTTTATTAGGTTCCTGTTAAAGGTGAGATCATATGGTATTTGTCCTTCACTGCCTGGCTTATTTCACTTAGCATTATGCTCTCCAGTTCCATCCATGCTGTTGTGAAGGGTAGGAGCTCCCTCTTTCTTTCTGCTGCATAGAATTCCATTGTGTAAATGTACCAAAGTTTCTTCATCCATTCATTTACTGATGGGCACCTAGGTAGCTTCCAACACTTGGCTATTTATTGTAAATTGTGCTGCTATGAACACTGGGGTGCATAGATTCTTTTGGATTGGTGTTTCAGGGTTCTTAGGATATAATCCTAGCAGCAGAATTGCTGGGTCAAAAGGTAGATCCATTTTTAGTTCTCTTAGAAAATTTCATACTGCTTTCCATAGTGGTTATACCAGTCTGCAATCCCACCAACAGTGCACTAGGGTTCCCTTTTCTCCACAACCTCTCCAACACTTGCTTTTTCGTGCTTCGTTTATGATGGCCATTCTCACTGGTGTGAAGTGGTATCTCATTGTGGTTTTAATTTGCGTCTCTCTGATAGCTAGAGATACTGAGTATTTTTCCATGTGTCTCTGGTTCCTCTGTATGTCATCGTTGGAGAAGTGTCTGTTCAAGTCCTTTGCCCATTTTTTAATTGGGTGGCTTATCTTCTTGCAGTGGAGTCATGTGAGTTCTTTATATACTTTGGAGATTAAGCCCTTGTGTGAGGTATCATTGGCAAACATGTTTTCCCATACAGTTAATTCTCTTTTCATTTTAATACTGATTTCTTTAGCTGGGCAGAAGCTTTTTATTTTGATGAGATCCCATTTGTTTATTCTTTCCTTTATGTTCCTTGTGCTAGGGGACATATTGGTAAAAATGTTGCTGCATGGAATTTCTGAGATTTTCCTGCCTATGTTCTCCTCTAGGACTTTATTTTACATATATACGTATATATATTTTAATTACATTTTATTATGCTATTACAGTTGTCCAATTTCTCCCCCATCATTCCCCTCCACCCTTCACACCCCCTCTCACCCACATTCCCCCCTTTAGTTCATGTCCATGTGTCATAAGTTCTTTAGCTTCTACTTTTCCCACACTATTCTTGCCCACCCCCCGTCTATTTTCTACCCACTGTCTATGCTGCTTATTCTCTGTACCTTTTCTCCCTCTCTCCTCTTCCCACTCCCCTGTTGCTAACCCTCCATGTGATCTCCATTTCTGTGTTCCTACTCCTGGTCTAGTTGTTTGCTTAGTTTGCTTTTGTTTTAGATGTGGTTGTTAATATCTGTGAGTTTGCTGTCTTTTTACTGTCCTATTTTTTATCTTCTTTTTCTTAGATAAGTCCCTTTAACATTTCATATAATAAGGGTTTGGTGATGATGAACTCCTTCAACTTGACCTTATCTGAGAAGCACTTCATCTTCCTTTCCATTCTAAATGACAGCTTTGCTGGATAGAGCAATCTTGGATGTAGGTCTTTGACTTTCATGACTTGGAATACTTCTTTCCAGCCCCTTCTTGCCTGGAAGGTCTCTTTTGAGAAATCAGCTGACAGTCTGATGGGAACTCCTTGGTAGGTAACTGTCTCCTTTTCTCTTGCTGATTCTAGGATTCTCTCCTTCATTTTAATCTTGGCTAATGG
>PVKU01002360.1:105880-232654 GCA_004027475.1 Anoura caudifer
TCTGAGCTTCCTGGACTTCCTGGAAGTCTATTTCCTTTGCCAGATTGGGGAAGTTCTCCTTTATTATTTGTTCAAATAAGTTTTCCACTTGTTGCTCTTCCTCTTCCCCTTCTGGTACCCCTATAATTCAGATGTTGGGACGTTTAAAGATGTCCTGGAGGTTCCTAAGCCTCTCCTCATTTTTTTTGAATTCTTGTTTCTTCCTTCTTTTCTGTTTGGTTGTTTCTTTCTTCCTTCTGGTCCACTCCATTGATTTGAGTCCCAGTTTTCCTCCCATCACTATTGGTTCCCCCTGCGTTTTTCTTCAGTTCAGTTATTGTAGCCTTCATTTGTTCATCTAATTTGCGACCAAAGTCAACCAATTCTGTGAGCTTCATAATTATCAGTGCTTTGATCTGTGCCTCTGATAAGTTGACCACCTCCTGGTCGCTCAGATGAATTAGCTCCAGGGCCCTGGTCTGTTCTCCCGTTTGAGCCATCCTGGGTTTTGTTTTGTTTTTTCCGGTCCTGGCTGTTATGTAGTGAGGGACAGAGCCTCAGGCATTCATCAGGACAGGGCAGCCCAGTCGCTGGGTTGTGATGCTGGATGTGGGGGCAGGTTCTGAGAGGGAACAATGGCGCTTGGTCCAGGCTCTCTCTCGGATTCCAGTCCCTTCAGTCACTTCCCCCAAGCAAACTGGACCCTTCTGGTGCTGATTTCCGTGTGGGTGAGCCTGCGCATGCTCCAGGATCCCGTGGGTGCCCCACCCCCACGATCTCTCCTCTGAGGGTGGGACCCCCTCCCAGCACCTCGGCCCCTACAAGTGTTTTCAATGGGTGCTTTTAGGTTTCACTTCCCGGAGCTGGGGCCCTGCATCACACAGTGTGTCTTGCTGCCCATTTCTACCTGGTTTATCTGTGCACGAATGGGTGTCCACGGTCCGCTGCCTTATGCTCCCGCTTGGCCTCCTGGCATTCACCAACCGGTAACTGCCACCTGTGTGCCTGGGGTGACTGCGTGGCCAGGACCACCAGCCACTGTCTTATCCCGCCGCAACCCTACTCCGCCTTCCGCGGAATCCGCCTACCGCGGACTCAGTCCCTCTTACCAGTCTGGGTGAATCGTTGTTGGACTCCCATACAATTCAATTTTCTCTCTGTCCTGGTTGGGTTTTTTGTTGTTGTTGTTCTATATTTTTGTTGTTCTTAATCTTGGTTGTGAGAGGAGGCACAGCATGTCCACCTATGCCTCCATCTTGGCTGGAAGTGTCACACAGCTTTTCAAAATCAATGTTTGCATGGCATACATTTTTCAACCTACATATTTTATAGATATTGACATCTGTTGCCTTTTAACAGCATGTAGATGTGTCTGTTTTTTATATCTTCTACAAATTTCTGGTAGAAGAAATTTTAGTTGGTTTATTAAACCATTTACATTTAAGGTAATTAATGATATTTTAGACCTTATATGTGTCACTTTATTTGTTTTGTCTTTTTTTCCTCTGTATTCATTATTCTGTTTCTCTTTTCTTGCCTTTCTGCAGGTTACTTGAACAACTTTGGAATTCCATGTTTATTTATGGTGTTTTTGAAAGTATCACTTTGTAAGTTTTTCCTAGTGTTTGCTTTGAGTGTTTCAAAATATTTGTATATATGCCTTATCAATACTTTACCACTTCAAGGAAGGTATAGAAACCTCATTTTCATTTAGATTCCTTTATGTTGTCAATTTGTAAATATTATCTGGAGTATTAAAACATGTTACCATTTTTGTTTTAATCATTACATGTAATTTAGATAAGGCACAAGAATCCATAATCTTTTGTTTGTATTTTTATTTCTTATTTTTCTGTTGTTCTTTCTCCCTTCTCGATTCCCTTTTATAATTTCCTTTGTTAGATAACTCTCTTTAGCCAATATTTAAGGGTAGTCTGGTAGTAACAAATTCTCCTAGTTCTCTTTTCTGAGAAAGGCTATTTTCCCTTCTTAAGAGTCATTTCACCACATATTGAATTCATGGTTGCCATTTCTTTTAGCACTTTAACAATATTGTGCCACTTCCTACTGGTCTCTATAGTTTCATGAGAAATGTGTTGTCATTTAAAGAGCACTTTTTTATAGGTAATGTATCATTTTTCTTCCTTTCAAAGTTTGCTTTCCATTTTACTTATTGATTTGAGAGAGAGAGAAGAAAAGAGATGGTGGGGGGAGATTTGCTATTCAACCTATTCATCCATTAATTAGTTGATTCTTTTATGTGCTTTGGGATCAAAGCACTAGGGATTGAACCTTGACTTTGGTGTATTGGGACAACACTGTACCTGAGCCAGGGGTAGCTTTCAATTTTATTATGATGTATCTTGGCATGGATTTATTTGAGTTAATCATACATGAGATTTGTTCAGCATTTTGAATCTGTGGGTTTACATATTTTATCTCACTTGGGATGTTTTCAGGCATTATTTCTTTAAATATACTTTTAGAACCACTCTCCCTCTCCTCCAACATGATGTTCATACAAATATTGGATCTTTTGTCACCTTAGTTTTTTGTTGTTATTGTTATTGTATTTGCCAGTCCTCTAAGTCATACTTGATTTTTGTTTATCATTTCTATTTCTTTGCTTCTACTTTCTATTTTTTCATTTGTTTCAAGAGAATTTATAGCTGTTTTTAAAATCATGTTTATGATACCTGCTTTAAAACTCTGTATCCTATTGATTATTATTATTTTTATTTTCATAGGCAGTCACCTTGTAGGTTTAGCATGCAGATTCTTGTCTACTTTTGTGGGCTTTGGTTCAAACGGCAACCTAATTTTCAGAACCACTACTTCTCAATTTCTTTAAAAGGCTGTTGTAATTTTGATTGGAAATGCATTGAATCCACAGATCAATTTGGCATTTTAAGACTATTGATTCTGCCCTGGCTGGTGAGGCTCAATGGTTTGAGCACCGGGCTGTGAACCAAAGGGTCGCTGGTTTATTCTCAGTCAGGGCACATGCCTGGGTTGCAGGCCAGGTCCCCAGTAGTGGACACACAAGAGGCAACCGCACATTGCTGTTTGTCCCTCCCTTTTTTCCTCCCTTCCCCTCTGCCTAAAAATAAATAAATAAAATCTTAAAAAAATGAATATTGATTCTTTTGATACATAAACACAGTATCTCTCTTCATTTACTTACTTTGTTTCTCTCAACAATGCTTTATAGTTTTCACTACACAGGTCCTTCACATATTTTGTCAAATCTATCTATAATTATTTAATTTTTGGAAGGTGTTATAAATGCCCTTGTCTTCATAATTTTAATTTCTAATTACTCACTGCCAGTATATAGAAATACAATTGACTTTTGTAGAGTGCCCCTGTATTCTTTAACCTTGCTAAACTTACTATTCTAGTAGCTTTTTTGTAGGTACTATCATATTTTCTACATAGACAATCATGTCACCTGTGAATAATGAGTTTTACCTCTTCTTTTTCAACCTGGACACCACTGATTTCTTTTGCTTGACTTACTACACCAATTAGACCCTCTAATACAATGAATAGAGGTAGGGAGAGTGAAGAATCTTCTCTTATTTCTGATATTAAAGGAAAAACATTTAGTCTCTTACAATTACGTGTGATTTCAGCTGTAGGCTTTTCCTGCGTGACCTTCATCAGATTAAATTCCCTGCTATTTCTATTTTGCTGAAAGATTTTTAAAATCAATAATGACTTTTTCTGTTTTTTAAAGTTTTTTTTGTAGAACATATAATTTTCTAAAAGATTTTATTTATTTATTTTTAGAGAGGGGGAAGGGAAGGAGAAAGAGTCGGAGAGAAACATCAGTGTGTGGTAGCCTCTCAAACTGGGGACCTGGCCCCCAACCCAGGCATATGTCCTAACTAGGAATCAAACTGGTGCCCCTTTGGTTTCCAGGCCCATGCTCAATCCACTGAGCTACACCAGCCAGGACTAGAATGACTGCTGAAGTCAGCTATAAAGTACAGTATAGGGAATATAGTCAATAATATTGTAATAACTATATATGGAGATAGATTAGTACTAGACTTACTGAAGTGATCGTTTCAGGAAGTTATATAAATGTCTAATCACTATGTTGCACACCTGAAACTAATATAATATTGTATGTCAATTGTAATTAAACAAAATATTTTAAAAAAGAATAATCTGGAATTTGTCAAATGCTCTTTCTAGTGTTTTGAGATGGCTTTTATTTTTTATTTTTTAATATGGCAAATATTGGTTGATTTTTGGAAGTCTGTATTCCTGGGAAAATACCACTTGGTCATGATATACTCTTAAACATATTACCATTTCCCAACCTCAGCAATATTGGCATTTGGGGTTGTGAGTCTGTGTTGCTGTCCTGTGCATTATAGGATGTCTAATGGTATCCTTAGCTTCTATCCACTAGATGCCTGTAGTACTACTGCCCTCTAGTTGTGACAACAAAAATGCTTCCAGACATTCCCAGATGTCCCCCTAGGGGACAAAATCATCCCTAGTTGAGAACCACTGGTATATATTGTTAAATTCAATTTGCTAAAATTTTGTTTAAAATTTTTGCATCTGTGTTCATAAGGGATATCTGTTTGTAGCCTTTTTTTTTCTTATAATGTCTTATATGTTTTGGTAGCAGTAATTCTGACCTTGAGGAATGAGTTGGAAAATATTTAATCATACAGAAGATTTTGTATCAAATTGGTATTATTTCTTCCTTAAGTGACTGGTAGAATTTTCTATCATCTGTGTGGCTGGAGATTTGTGTTTGTTGGGATAGAGGAAAGGTATTAAATACAACTCATTATCTTTAGAAGATTTAGGAATATTCAGGTTATCTGTTTCTTCTTGCATGAACTTTGTGCCCTTTAAGGGACTGGTCCATTTCATCTACTTTCCCAAACTTATGTACATATACAGAAAGAAGTTAAGCAATTTCCCCTAGGCCACACAGACAGTAGGTTGTGGAGCTGAGACTTAAATCCAAGTAATCTGACTCCAAAGATGTCATTCTTAGTCACCACATATACTAATACTCTATTTCACTAAGACTAAAACCTGGCTCTTTGAAGAATAATAAAATATATCAAATTCTTGCAATATTGGTCAAGAAAATGAGAGGGCACAAATAAAGTGTTAGGAATAAAAAAGGACCATAACTATGAATATCATAGGACTATGTATGGATAAATTATGCCAGCAATTTGAAAATGTGAATTAAATGGATAAGTTTCAAGACAAATATGAATTACCAAAATTGAATAGAGAAATAAGAAACCTAAGTAAACCTAAAGTCATTAAAAAAAATTACCCAAACTATCAAGAATAAGAAAAACTATCATATACAAACTTTCAAGAAATAGGAAAGTGTATAAATCCTTTAGAGTACATTCAGATATGTGCACAGATAGATAGAAAAAGGACAGAATGTGTTAGAAAGGAAAGAGACTTCTGTAATTTTTTTTAAAACCTAAAACCAAAGTGGTAAAATGTTAAATCTAAGCTAGGTATATGATCTATTGTATTATTATCTGTATTTTCTAAATGTGTAAAATATTTATTAAGAAAAAATTTAAGGTTAGTTGAGATAATGTATGGGAAGATTTGGCATACAGTATTTACACAAACAAATGTAAACATTTTACAATGCAGGTAAAAATTGACATTTACATTAGCACGGTGAGATTAAGTGGTTTTACATTAAAATTACTCTTCAACATTATATTATCTACTAAATAAATAATCAGTCTAAAAAATAACAAGTTCATTGTAAAAATTCAAATAATTTTTATATAGAAAATGAAAGGTTCCTGTAATCTAAACCCTCAAAGGTAATGCTTACATTTTAATATAATTCTTCCAAGTTCTTCTATGTATCTACAAACTTATACAAATTTTGTTTTCAAAAATGATTTGGACACATATATGTAAACATTTTTTGCTTAATTATATATGTGGATAACCTTCTGTTACTGAAAATATGATCTTTTAAAAAAATTGATATGTAACTAATTCGAAAGACTATATGTATCTCTATATTCACTGCAGTGTTATTGATAATAGCCAAGATTTGGAAGCGTCAAAGTATCCAGATGAGTGGATAAAAAAGCTGTGGTACATTTACACAATGGAACACTACTTGGCTATGAAAAAGGAGGGAGTCTTACCCTTTGCCATAGCATGGATGGACCTGGAGATTATTATGCTAGTGAAATGAGCCAGTCAGAGAAAGACAAGCACTATATGATTTCACTTGTATGTGGAACCTAACGAACAAATTGAACTAACTAGCAACACAGAGACAGACTCACAGACAGAGAGCAAGCTGACAACTGTCAGGGATGGGGGGATTTGGATGAGAGAGGTGAAGGAGGACATGGGAGGATAAACGGTGATGGAGAGAGACTTGACTTGGGGTGGTGAACACATACTACAGTGTACAGATGAAGTATTGTAGAATTATATAATTCTACAACCTATATAATTTTGTAGCTGTAACCTATATAATTTTGTTAACCACTATCATCCCAATAAATTTTAAAAATTGATGTGTAGTATTATAATCTCTACTCACACACTTGGGATTTTTTCCATTTTTTTCCTTAGTATGAAAAATGCTTAATGAAACATTCTTATATGACTGACACAGACATATCTATGCATACATCTAATATAGCTATCTGTACAAGTTTCACTATAGGAGAAATTTGTAAAATTTCTAGGTAAGGGATATGTATATTTTTATTTTAATAGTTATTAGCAAATAAAAATGATAATAATTACAAACCTTCATATAGTACTTTCTATGTACTAGACACTATTTCAAGTGCTTTGCAGAAAAAAATTCCTCTACAAGAAATAAGTATGTGCTGGACTTCGGGCCAAGATGGAGGCATAGGTGGACACACTGTGCCTCTTCTCACAACCAAAATTAAGGACAACAAAGATTTAGAAACAAGAAAACAACCAGAACTCATAGAAAATTGAACTGTTCAGAAGTCCAACAACCATTCATCCAGACTGGTAAGAGGGGCGGAGTTGTGGCAGGAAAAAGTGGAGGTGCGGAGGAGGCATGCAGGCAGCAGCGGCTGGCAGATCCCAGGTGCGCAGGCAGCAGCTAGCAGACCCTGGGCACGGGGTGGCAACCATGCAGACCCAGTGAGGCCGCTCAAGGCGGCTGGCTGACCAGGTGGTCCCACATTGGCGCACAGATAATCCAGGCGAAGGGGAAGCAGTGGAAGGAACTGGAATCCGAGAGTGAGCAGAGCAAGAGCCATTGTTCCCTCTCGGACCCCACCCGCACATACAGCGTCACTACCCAGCGACTGGGATGCCCTGCCCTGGGGAACACCTAAGGCTCCACCCCTCACTACGTAACAGCCACAACTAAGCAAAAAAAAAAAAAAAACCCCACGAAACAAAATGGCTCAAACCGGAAAACAAATCAAAGCCCCAGAGCCAATTTATCTAAGCGGCGAAGAGATAGCCAACCTATCAGATGCACAAATCAAAGCCCTAGTGATCAGGATGCTCACAGACTTGGTTGATTTTACTCACAAATTAGATGAAAAAATGGACACTACAATAAGTGAAATGAAGAAAAATGCACAGGGAACCAATAGAGATGAGAGGAAAACTGGGACTCAAATCAATGGAGTGGACCAGAAGGAAGAAAGAAACAACCAAACAGAAAAGAATGAAGAAACCAGAATTCAAAAAAATGAGGAGAGGCTTAGGAACTTCTAGGACATCTTTAAACATCCCAACATCCGAATTACTAGGGGTACCGGAAGGGGAATAGGAAGAGCAACCAGTGGAAAACTTATTTGAACAAATAATAAAGGAGAACTTCCCCAATCTGGCAAAGGAAACAGACTTCCAGGAAGTCCAGGAAGCTCAGAGAGTCCCAAAGAAGTTGGACCCAAGGAGGAACACACCAAGGCACATCATAATTACATTAGCCAAGATTAAAATGAAGGAGAGAATTCTAGAAGCAGCAAGGGATAAATGGACAGTCACGTACAAAGGAGTTCCCATCAGACTGGCAGCTGATTTCTCAAAAGAGACCTTCCAGGCAAGAAGGGGCTGGAAAGAGGTATTCCAAGTCATGAAAGTCAAGGACCTACATCCAAGATTGCTCTATCCAGCAAAGCTGTCATTTAGAATGGAAGGGAAGATAAAGTGCTTCTCAGATAAGGTCAAGTTAAAGGAGTTCATCATTGCCAAGCCCTTATTATATGAAATGTTAAAGGGACTTATCTAAGAAAAAGAAGATAAAAAATATGAACAGTAAAAAGACAGCAAACTCACAGGTATTAACAACCACACCTAAAACAAAAGCCAACTAGGCAAACCACTACAACAGGAGCAGGAACACAGAAATGGAGATCACATGGAGGGTTAGCAATAGGGGAGTGGGAGGAGGAAAGATGGGGAAAAGGTACAGAGAACAAGTAGCACAGACAGTGTGTAGAAAATAGTGGAAGGGCAAGAATAGTGTGGGAAATGTAGAAGCTAAAGAGCTTATGACACATGGACATGAACTAAAGGGGGGAATGTGGGTGGGAGGGGGTGTGCAGGGTGGCAGGGAATGAAGGGGGGAAAATGGGACAACTGTAATAGCTTAATCAATAAAATATATTAAAAAAAGAAATAAGTGTGTGCCAATTTACAATTTCTGAAAAAATGTATGAACAGCCCTGACTGATGTGCCTCAGCTGGTTGGGCATCGTCTCACAAAGCTAAAGGTTGCTGGTTTGATTCCTGGTCAGGGCACATCCCTAGGCTGCAGATTCAGTCCCCTGTCAGGGTGTGTACAAGAAGCATCCAATCGATGTTTCTCTCTCACATCGATGTTTCTATCCCTCTCTTCCCCTCTCTCTAAAAATAAGTACCAGTTGATGCTGGTGCTACTAATCCACGGACTATACCTGGAGCAATCTGGATATAGATGTTTGTCATTGCAACCCACCCTCTAATTCCAGCTCTGTTAGCACATTTAAATCTAAGTCATTTTTTTGACTCGACTCTATCTAGACCTCCTAAAGCAGGAGTGTCAAACTTATTTTCACCAAGGGCCACGTCAGCCTCATGGTTGCCTTCAAAGTGTTGAATGTAATTTTAGGACCTTATAAATGTAACTACTCCTTAACTGTTAAGTGACAGCTCGGTGCTGCCGCCAGGTAAAAACAAGGTGCTAGGCAAATAAAACAAGGTGGAGGGCCAGATTAGGCCTGTGGGCCTTGTGTTTGCCACCTGTGTCCTAAAGCTTCGACTTGGTCTTCATAAAAATGAAAACTTTTTTTTTGGAGGAGATTGGAAGATGGTGGTCAAGTAGGCAGAAGCGGAGTCCAACTTGGAATTTTGGCTGATCTTCTGACAAGTAACCTGAGCAATCGACAGAATCTTAGCTGATATGATCGAATTTTGAAGCCAAGGAGTACAGAAGTAGCTTCACACCATCTGGTAAGATTTTATAATTGAAGGGGAAATACCCTGTGTGTGGCACCTGCAGCAGTGCAGAGATCAGAAAGAAATCGCAGCATTGCAGCTCCCTCCTCTACCAGGTCAGGGGGCCCTAGTCCTGCACAGAGACCCTCCTAATCCTAATCAGGAGTGACTTGGGAGAATATGTGGAGTCTGAGAGATGCAGGCTACACACACACAACAAGCAGCATGTCCATAGCTGCAGCGCCAACCAGGAGAGTGCCAGAGAGGGACCCTACCACCTAAAAATATGAGGGGTTGCACCTGGGTCATTTAGAGGCGTCAGCAGGCTGCAGCTAGCTGTGACCAAGAGAGACTTTCCGCTTTTTGGGGGAGGCGGCTTGTGCAGAGAAAAGGGCAGTGACTCAGTATTGCAGTGTGGGTGCCACACAGAGTTGTTTTAATAGGAGAGCTGAGGTGTGGCTAGACAGGGACCTTGTGCACAGCTGCTCTGTCAGCGAAGGACAGATTGAAAGTGCAGTTTGTTCCCACTGAATGGAGCTGGGTGGGGCATTAGAAAGTGGTATAGCAAAGGGATTGCTGGGCTGCCACCCAGTGTGGCTAGCAAGCCAGGGGAAGAACAGAGTTCAGGACTATGTCTCCTGTGAGGGCAGTGGGCTGGGAAACAGGTAAGAGTTGACCCCCATGACCTGCAGAGTAAAAGCCTCTCAGAAGAGAGTTAGCTCACCCTCCTGCAGGACTGCAATCACCACATCCAATGGAGAAACTCTGCAGAACAGTTAGGCCTGCTGGGTGCATATCCACAGGGGAAAAATAGTGAACACCAAGGGGGGGGAGGCCTTTCTGAACTATCCTCAGCTGTGACAAGACACACTGGTTCCTTGGGCCTTATTTCACTGAAACCAGCTGGGCTGAGAGTGCAAAAATTAGCACAACAAGGGAAATTCAGGGCCCCGCCCAGCCTTGGCCCTTACACATAACTGCCATCAGCACCAAGTAGGAATACGCTGACCTTCTTACACAGATTGGTCCCTCACATGAAACGGACAGCTAACTCATCAGAAACTATACATAACTGGAAATAATCTTGGTCAGACTAAGATGAGTGCTGCAGGGGTGGGGAAAGCACACCCACAATCTTCCCTGAAGACTGAACAGCACATCCCAAGGGAGATCCAGGAATCCTACCCTCCTGGTTGCACCAGAAGTCCCCTCTAGAGGCAGGTGGAGGTGGTACCTACTGTGCTGCTGGATGTTAGATGACCCACCCCTGGACCTTCTGCTGATAAAAACCCAACAGGGCAGAGTAGTGAGGACCAGCCCAAATGCAGCCATGCCTGAAAAAGACAGCCACAGACTGTGGCTCAGCAATGAAAAAGGACATATTTAAAATGATACAAAAAAGAACCAGGTGGAAATTAAAAATACAATATCTGAAATCAAGAATACACTAGAAGTAATCAGAAGCAGGCTAGATGAAGCAGAGGACCAAATCAGTGAGCTGGAAGACAAGATAGGAAACAATTAGCAGTAAGAGCAACAAAATGAAAAAGACTCATAAAGAATGAGAATTGTTTAAGGGAGCTTCAGGACAACATGAAATGTAAGAACATTCAGATCATAGGGATATCAGAAGGAGAAGAAAAGGAGCAAGGGATAGAAAACCTGTTTGAAAAAATAATGACAGAAAACTTCCCTAACCTGGTGAGGGAAAAAGCCACATAAGTTCAGGAAGAACAGAGGGCTCCAATCAAGCAGAACCCAAAGAAGCTGACTCCAAGACACATCAGAGTTTAAATGGCAAAATTCTCCCTAAAGGCAGCAAGGGAGAAATAGGTAGTAATATATAAGGGAGCTCCAATAAGGCTATCCACTGACTTTTCAACAGAAACACACAAGCCAGAAGGGGATTGGCTATCATTTAAAATGGAAGGTGAAATAAAAAGTTCTCCAGACCAAAAAAAAAAAAAAAAAAGCCTAAAAGAGTCCATCTCCACCAAACCAACAATGTGTGAGATGCTAAAGGAAGTGCTTTAAGTAGAAGAACTGGTGGGGTGGGGGGGAGGCAGAACAGATAAAAAGGGAGAAATGGCAATGAATGAGTACCTATCATTAATAACCTTAAATGTAAACGAATTAAATGGTCCAGTAAAAAGACGCAGTGTAGCTGAATGGATTAGAAAACACGTTCTGCATAATGTTGTCTATAAGAGACCCACCTCAGAACAAAAGATCTACCCAGGCTGAAAGTGAAGGGATGGAAAAAAATATTCCAAGCAAATGGACATAAAAATAAAGCTGGGGTAGCAATACTTATATCAGACAAACTGGACTTCAAAACAAAGGCCATTAACAAGTGACAAAGAAGGTTACTACATAATACTTTAGGGAGCAGTCCAACAAGCGGATATAACTCTGGTAAACATGTATGCGCCCAACATAGGAGCACCTAAATATAGATAGGGAAAACCCTGGAGGACTTTAAGAAAGAGACTGACAGCAATACAGTCATCATAAAGGATTTTAATACCCCACTGTCAACAATAGCTAGATCTTCCAAAGAAACAAGGATATTGTGGCACTGAACACTCTAAGTGAAATGGACTTAATTGATATTTACAGAACATTTCACCCCAAAGAAGCAAAATATACATTCTTTTCAAACGCACATGGATTATTTTCAAAGACAGACCATATGGTAGGACACAAAAAAAAGCCTTAACAAATTAACAATTTTCTTAACAAGAAAAGTGAAATCACATCAAGCATCTTCTTGGATCACAATGGCTTAAATCTAGAAACCAACCTTAAGTAAAAATCTCAAAAATATTCAAATACATGGAAACTAAATAACATGTTATTAAATAATGAGTGGGTTAACAAAGAGATCAAGAAAGAAATAAAAAAATATCTGGAAACAAATTAAAATGAACACACAACAATCCAAAACCAATGGGACACAGTGAAGGCAGTCCTGACAGGGAAGTTCATGGCAATATGGGTCTACCTAAAGAAGATAGAAATATTTCAAATAAATAACCTGACCCTACATCTAAGAGAACTAGAGGAACAACAAACAAACAAAGCCCACAGGAAGGAAGGAAATAATCAAGATCAGAACAGAATTAAATGACACAAAGACTAAAAAACAATACCAAGGGTCAAGGAATCCAGGAGCTGATTCTTTGAAAAGATAAACAAAATCAACAAGCCTTTAACCAGACTCATCAAGGAAAAAAGAGAGGACTCAAATAAACAAAATCAGAAATGAAAGAGGAGAAATAACAAATGACACCAAAGAAATACAAAAGATTGTAAGAAAATATTACAAACAACTACATGCCAAGAAATTGAACAACCTGGGCAAAATGGATACATTTTTTGAAAGATACAATCTTCCAAAGCTAAATCAAGAAGAAGCAGAAAGCCTGAAGAGACAAATAACAACTAATGAAATTGAAGCAGTAATCAAAAAACTCCTGGCATACAAAAGTTCAGGACGAGATGGCTTCACAGGCAAATTTTACCAAAAACACAAAAGAACTAACAGCTATCCTTCTCAAATTATTCCAAAAATTCAACAAGAGGAAAGACTCCCACACTCTTTTTACAAAGCCAGTATTATCCTAATTCCAAAACCAGCTAAAGACACAACAAAGAAAGAAAACTGCAAGCCAATATCTCTGATAACATAGATGCTAAAATCCTCAACAAAATATTGGCAATTGGATCCAGAAATACATTAAAAACACCATACAGTGACCAGAAGAGAGGGGGGAAGGGATAATGGTGGAAAGAAGGGGAAAAAATTAGTCAAAGAACATGTATGAATGACCCATCAACATGGACAACAGTGTGGGGATTGACGGTGGGAGCAGTGGGGTGGGCTGGGCAGAGGAGGGCAAAGGGGAAAAAATTGGGACAACTATAATAGAATAACAATTAAAAAACAAAACAAACAAAACAAAAAAATCATACATCATGATCAAGTGAGATTTATCCCAGGGATGCAAGGATGGTACAATATTTGCAAATCAATAAATGTAATACATCACAAAGAAAATGAAGAAGAAAAATCACATGAGCACATCTATAGATGCTAAAAAAGCACTTGATGAAATACAGAACCCATTTGTGATAAAAACAATCACCCAAGTGGCAAGAGAGGGAGCATACCTCAATATAATAAAGGCTATATATGAGAAACCTACTGCCAGCATCATACTCAATGGGCAAACACTAAAAGCATTTCCCCTAAGATAAGGAACAAGACAGGGTGCCGCTTTCACCACTCTTATTCAACACAGTACCAGAAGTTCTAGCCACAGTGATTAGATAAGAAAAAGATATAAAAAGCATCCAAATTGGAAAGAAGGAAATAAAACTGTCATTATTTGCAGATGACATGATAGTGTACGTAGAAAACCCTATAATATCCACCAAAAAATTACTCTACCCAACAAGTGAAATTAGCAAAGAGATACAAAATCAACATACAGAAATTGATGGCATATTTATATATCAACAATGAGCTATCAGAAAGAGAAACTAAGAAAAAAATACCATTTACTGTAACAACAAGAAAAATAAAGTACCTAGGAATATATTTAACCAAGGATGTAAAAGACCTGTACTCGGAAAACTATAGGACACTGAAGAAAGAAACTGAGGAAGATACATATAATTGGAAGCATATACCAAGTTCATGGTTTGGAAGAATTAACATCTTTAAAATGTCCATACTACCCAAAGCAATCTATACATCCAATGCAATCCCTATTAAAATATCAATGGCATATTTCACAGATCTAGAACAAATATTTTAAAAATTTATATAGAATCAAAAAGACTCTGAATAGCCTCTACAATCCTGAGAAAGAACAAGAGAGTTGGAGGGATCACAATACCCAATATCAAATTGTACTATAAGGCCACTGTAATCAAAAGTCTGGTACCAGCATAAGAACAGACACAGAGATCAATGGAACAGAATAGAGAGCGCAGAAATTAACCCATGTCTCTATGGTCAATAATTTTTTGACAAAGGGGACACAAACATATAACGGAGTAAAAACAGTCTCTTCAACAAATGGTGCTGGGAAAATTGGACTGGTACATGCAAAAAAATGAAACTAGATCACCAACTTACACCACAAACTCAAAATGGATAAAAGACTTAAATATAAGTCATGATACCATAAAAGTCCTAGTGGAAAACATAGGCAGTAAAATTTCAGATATCCCACATAGCAATCAATATTTTTGCCAATATATCTCCTTGGGCAAGGGAAATAAAGGAAAAATAAACAAATGGGGCTATATCAAATCAAAAAGCCTCTGCATGGCTAAGGAAACCATCATGGAAAAGAAAAGAAAACTGACTGTATGGGAGAACATATCCGGCAATAATACATCAGGCAAGGGTTAAATCTCCAAAATATAAAAAGAACTCAAAGGACTCAACACCAGGAAAAAACCAATGCAATTAAAAATGAACAAGGGACATGAATCCACACTTCACTGAGGGGGACATACAGATGGTCTACAGACATGAAAAAGTGCTCAACATCACTAGCCATCAGAGAGATATAAATTAAAATCATAATGTTATCACCTCACACTGGTCAGAAAGGCCATCATTAATAAATCAACAAACAAGTGATGGTGAGGATGTGGAGAAAAGGGAGCCCTAGTGCACTGTTGGTGTGAATGCAGACTGGTGTAGCCACTGTGGAAAACAGCATGGAATTTCTTTAAAAATTAAAAATGGAACTGCCTTTTGACGACTAACTCCACTGCTGGGAATATACCCTAAGATTCCTGAAACACCAATTCAGAAGAACTTATGCACCCCAATGTTCACAGCAGCACTATTTACAATAGTCAAGTGTTTGAAACAGCCTAAGTCCCCATGAGTAGATGAGCAGATTAAAAAACTGTGGTACATTTACACAATGGAATACTATGTAACAGGAAAAAAGGAGGAATTCCTAAATTTTGCAACTCCTGGATGGAACTGGGGACTATTATGCTAAGTGAAATAAGCCAGTCAGTGAAACGCTAACACTATATGGTTTCACTTATAACTGGAATCTAACGAGTAAAGTAAATTAATGAGAAAAATAGAACCAGAGACATGGAATCATGAACAGACTGACAGCTGTAAGAAGGATGGTGTAAGGGGGGAATGGTAGAAGGAAGGGGAAGGGATTAGTCAAAGAACATACATGAATGACCCATGGACATGGACAATGGAATGGAAACTGACTCTGAGAGAAAGAGGTAGGCTGAGCAGAGGTGACAAAAGGTAAAAAAACTGGAACAACTGTATACAGAATAAAGTTTTTTAAAAAAATTAAAAATAAAATAAAATCTTTAAAAAAAATGTATAAAGAGTCCTGGCTGGTGGAGCTGAGTGGATTGAGTGCCGGCCTGCAAAACAAAGGGTCACCAGTTCGATTCCCAGTCAGGGCACATGACTGGATTGTGGGCCAGGTCCCCAGTGAGGGCCATGTGAGAGGCAACTGCACATTGATATTTCTCTCCCTCTTTCTCCCTCCCTCTCTCTCTAAAAATAAATAAATAAAAATTTTTTTAAAAAAGAATTTCTTTAAAAAAATGTACGTATATACTTGCTTCATGTTCATTTTTTTTGTATGGGCGCATTATCAATTTTTACTTATTATTATTTTTTTTACTTTATTTTTATAATTCACACTATTACAGATGTCCCCCTTTTTTCCCTCTTTGCCCCCTTTTCTTCTTACAACTGCTGAATGTTAACAAATGTTTTAGCTACTGCCAACCTCATAAATGAAAAACTACCTCTTGACCTTAAAATTATATTTTAAAGCATTAGTGACTTTGATCAATTTCTTATATACAGGGTAGGGCAACAGTAGATTTACAGTTGTTCATGTGAAAAATAATATAATAATTGATAAATAATAACACAAGAATAAACTGTTTTGCATACTCAATACTGTAAACCTTTTGCCTCACCATGTTTTTATTGATCATTGTATATTTTATGTTGTGAGACAGACTTAAGTCCATATAGAAATTTTGCATGTGATAAAATTGACTTTTCACATCAGGGAAAGAAATTATAAATAATTGAAATTATTCAATTAATGGTATTGATATATATTCTATCAATACAATATTTGTTGATTCTCTATCAATACTATTTATTGTGACTGTTGGAGTGGATGGAAGTTTGGATTCTTATTCCTTAAACTAAAATTCCACATAGCTCAAAGATGTAAATGTGAATGTTAAACCACAGAAACACTAATACAAGTTTCAGACATCTAGATATAAATCTGAAAACATACTTCAACCACAGGAGGAGACACTGGCAGAGAAGGGTCAAGAAAATACTTAAAAGAAGACTGTCAAAGGAACAGGGTACACAAACATTTCAGTGTAAATTCTCATACAAAATTAGATCTTATGCTTGGATCAGGTTAACCTACCCTCTATGATACAATGCTTCAATACACTGTTTTTATTAAGGTCTCTGCTAAAAAAACTGACACACAGAGGAACTTCTGTATTGTCAAATTATTGTTGAAAATACTGTATCATTTAATATTCCCTACAACAGGTTCCATATGATGAACTCCTTTTAGAATTTAGTAGCAGGAAAGAGTCTAATTCTTTGGAACCTGTCTCTTAAATAACACAAAATATGCTACTTCAGTCTTTATTTTTGCCTTAGTGACTAGGAAACTCAGATGTAAATTTAATGTTTTATTAATTAACAAATTTGCTTCCTCTTTCCCTTTAATACCATGTTTTTCTTTTCCAGTATTTCACTGTATATGTGTCTATTAATGATATCATGATTAAAATCCATTTTGGAAGCAGACATGATAAAATAAAATTCAAGATTCCTTTTCACAATAAGAGTTCTGAGCTTTATCTTCCTTACTGCCAGTAACAGGAACACATATATTAGGGAACTAATACTCTACTGGGCCTAGAAGGGAGCAAGTGGAATTGGACTACTACATGTAAGTTATGAAGGAAAAGTGTAGAAGCAAATATATTTTGGTGACCAGGGTCTTCTTCTACCACAATTAACTATAACACCAATGCCCAAACTGCAGCTAGGGAAAAAAAAATGGAGATTTAAATTTCCTTACTTTCAAAACAACTGTGCCTCCCTAGAAACACCTTCTTGCTGAGAAGTGAGCAGCAATTCAGAAGAACTTGCCTGCTGCTTCTGCTACTATATATATCTCCTACTTCACTATTGTTTTGGTGACATCTCAGACATCTACAGTCTGGCTATGCATAAAGAACTTCGACAGAAGATGCTGTGAAGAACTGAATTTGAATCATCACAACTGTTAAAAAGAAGAAAACTCCAGTTACACACATCTAAATACTCTCCCCCTGAATGAGAATATAAGAATTCTCTTATAGAGATATATAATTACATAATACCCTAAATCATAAACTATGCTCTTCTCCCTGCAAGAAAACCCATAATAATAAAATACTTTGCTCTCAATAAAACTTTAGAGTTAGTTCCCTTGTTAATTAAAATGTGAGTTTTTACTTATTCTTAATCAGTCCTTTTAAAGGAATATTACATATACCTAGATATTACCTCTTTCAATATCATCCATAGAAGATGTTGGGGACATCTTGTCTTCGGATGGAGAATGTTTTACAAGATTGGGGGTCCTCGTTAAATTCCGCATTTGTTGCTGCTGATGCTCTACACGATGTTGCTGCTGATGCTCTACACGAGACTGCATTTTACTGCATCCTTCAACCCTGCATTAAAAACATTTATGTCAAAATGGGTTTTTTTTTGCATAGGTCAAAAGCAGGTCAAAACAGTTATGATGGCAATGTAACAACAATTTCAACTTACAAAGTTACTAAAATTAACCACTTATTCCTTTCTCTAGACATTTTTAAATGGTATTCAAGAATTAAAACATTAATTTAATCCATTATTTAACAAATGTTTATGGATTCCTGCTACTTATGCATGGCATATACACACTTCCATTAGGGGGTACAAATGTGAATAAAAACAAAATTACTGCTCAAAATTCAAGAGATAAAACCTACACAAGTGGCCCTGGCTCAGTTGGTTGGAGTGCTGTCCCATACCACCGAGAGGTTACAGGTTTGATTCCTGGTCAGGGCTCAAAGGAGAAGGCAACCAATTGATGTTTCTCTCTCACATCAAGATCTCTCTCTCTTTCTCCACCACTCCCCCAATAACCATCTTCTTTCCCATCTCTAAAAGCAATGAAAAATGTCCCTGGGTAGGGATAAAAAAAAAAACAAACTACACGAATGCCTAAAATAAAATATACCTTAGTGTATAGTAGGTACAAGTGTATTCCCTAAATTATAAAATTATCATTTCTGTAAAATTAAATCACTTTCACATTTTTCATTCATTACGTTAAGGCACATTACTAAAGCAGATTCATTTACTTTCTTTCCTTTCAATTCTCTTAAGAAGTCTATAAATACAATTATGCTTGATTTCTGCCTCTCCTATTTCCAGTCATGAAATCCTGTTAGTTCTTCCTTAACAAAGTATTTAAGTATAATCACTTTTCTCTTCATTTCAATTCTCAGAACTGTGGTTTATGCATTTTTGCTGCTCCTATAGTTTCATTATACTCAGTTTGGTGAATTAAAAATATTTTTGTTTTGAATCATTAATTAAAAAAATTTATTCCCTAGTTAAAAAAATTTCAATACTGTCTATGGAACCCTTAAGACAATGTCCTAAGTTCATTGTTAATATTGAAGGATTAGCTTCAACCTACCTTTATGACCTTACTTTTAAGCCACCATCAACCACGCTCCTCACTTTCCAATACTTATTTATATGCAGGCACAGAGACAAATCTCTGCTCTATTCAAACAGGTCTTATCCACTGGCCCCAAATAAGTCAGATATATATATCTACCCTCAAACCTTGCTTACATCCTTATGTTCTTTCTGATCAATTAAATCACTTGTTTTCAAACTTTCCTACCAATAAAAATCACCTGGAGGGAGAGGATAATGAAAAATAGAGCTTCCCAGGCTCCTTCCTAATCTGAAATTTGACATGAGAGCTCATTTTTATAAGCACTAAAGGTAATTATCAAGTATGTTTGGGGAGGAAAAAGTCCTAAATCTAACCTTCTCTCAAGTTACATCAATAAGGGCTCCCTGAATGCTCCAACCAACCATAACTTTTCCCTTTCTTTAATTCCTAGAGCAATTTTTGTCTATACTATTTGCATGGCTTTTAGAGTAAGTCCCTTATATTACATGGTAGTTAAGGCACCCGCCTGGTTCCAAAAAAGGATATGAGATGGCTATATTCTCTGATTGATCTTCCTAATAAAACAATATGTTAAACCAATTAAAATGCAGAAATTTCAATACTTAATAGAAAACTTGCCCTTACATATTTTCTAGGTTTCAATAAACTCTTACCAATCAAGATGAAATTATGCTGAAGAGCATATAATGGCTCTTTTCAGTCCAGTTCTGTATAAGTATCTACAGTAAACTAAGGTATACATATATACACATAGAAAATATTATGGACAAAACTAGCTTTTATATATTGAAAAGAAAAATCCTACGAGCTTTTGGCCAAGGTTCTCCACCAAATTTAAACTTGGAAAAAGGTTAAAACATTTTTGTACTACACAGCAATAACCCTTATATAATAATGTGACTTAATCAAATAATTTTTTCACTGACATTTCCTCAGCAATTTATGTGCTGATAAAATAATTTGTTTTGTTAACCACATACCTTGTTTTTTTTACAGTGATGTTGCTACTGAGTTTTTCTAGTCGACATTCTCCAGTATCATGGTTAATTATCAAAATGCATTCTTTTAAGTAAGGTTTCTTTGAACCTTTGAAAACAGTTACTGGCGGAGTTGATCCCTGTTTAAAAAGTTAATTATCATTACTTAAAATTTATCATATTAGTTCAGTTGGGAGGGACTTCGAGATCTGTGTTTCTCAATCTATGTTTTACTTCAATGTAACAACCTAAATTTAGTAAAAAGTCAGAGATCAAGAGAGGCTAGATCTTAAAGCTGCTATCCTTGAGGATAGGACATAGAGGAAGTACTTTCCCTGAGACAGTAAAGATTTGTTTCATTTGCCTACAACTGGCAATTAGGATTCTATTTTAATACAACCAATATATTTTACAGACAAGGCAGTAGAAGACCTGAATTATATTTCCTATCCCTCTTCTTCCTTCATACATTTAGCTTTTTAAGTATTTTCTTAGAGTGGTGCTCCTCTATGCAGATTAAGGAAAATGAATGTATCAAGGAATACCTGTTACACTAAACCCAGAGATTAATTTTAGCATCATTAAAAGTGGGATAACCAGACATTATATGCTTCATGATGTGATAAGAAAGAAAGTATGCAGCATCACCTATAAAGTATTCTTGCTAAAAACAAACAAAACAAAAAACCCCACAAAGAATCTAACTCTCATCAAGCCTTTAAATAAACCACCAGTTTAAGGAAATATGGGGAATAAAGGGACAAGTTAAATAATGCCAGACATGAGTAATTTGAACCCAGAACCTGAGTATATTCTCTAAGACAAATAACCAGTTTTCTCTAACAAACTCATAGAATATAAAGGGGAAGGGAACTTTTTCAGAATAAGAGAGACTTAAGGAACATAATGTCAAAATATTATAGGAATCTCATATTATAGGAATCTTTTTCCTAGGGAAAAAACATTTTTGAGACCATCATGAAAATGTGAGTATGGACCAGGTATTATAATTAATTCTGCTTCACGTGATAATAGCATGGTACTTAGGTTTAAAAAAAATCCTTATCAGTTAGACATGCATACATTAGCACTTATGAAATGGCATAAAATTTGGGACTGTTTTAAATTATATTAGAAAAAAGTGGTAGGAGAATATGTAAAAAATAGCAAAATAATAATTATTGAAGCTTGATGATAAAGTATATGGGGGTTCATTATACTATTCCTTAATAAACAGTTAAAGAAACCTAGATCATTACTGTCAAACTACATCTACATGTTTCTCCTCCACCCTACGTCTGCATTCCTCAATCCTGAAGGAATTTTATGTTTATCATTATCTAACTTTATTCCATATTTATATGTCCTTAAATAATAAACTGTTAAATTTGCTTGTTTTTCAACTTTATAAAAGTGCATTAAATTTTTAAAGTACTGATTACAATAATTTTGTCAAGTACAACAGTAACATTAGATCAGGTTAGAAAAGGATGACTTTTAAAAAGACTAAAAGAAGGTATATCACATTTTAATATGTCATTTTAATTTCATCAGAGATTTAATATGTGACCACAAGGAGTAGTGCTATGAGATAAATTTGTTGTTTAAGGATACCAAAAATGTAGGTAGATAAGAGACTTCTGAGAGATAGGAAGAGAAAAATGATAAAACCAAAAGAAAAGGTTTTTCACCTCATATCTAAGACTAAAATCATCTACAGAAAATCAGGCAGGCATAGCACATAGACAGAGACATGTTTGGAGTGGCTGTAGAAGAGTGAGATATGGTGCCATTGGGTAAAGCGCTGGTGAAGAAGTATGACCATGACAAAACAAACCGAGCCTACCTGAGTGTAAGTATATTTTTCAAATGTCCTCGCTGAAAACAAGTGACTATGATACCCAGAACAGTAACCCAAGGACTCCAAATTGCAGTTGACAAGAGATTCACACAATATATTCTTCTTAAATATATTTGCATTATTACTTAGAATAGAATACATCTTAAAATTACAATACTTTATTGTACTCTAAGTTACTAAAGAATAAAGATTGGATCATAAATATTTTTTATTGCTCTTACCCCCTAAACCACCACACCCTTCACAGATACTCAATGAATGTTGAAAACAAACAATCTGAACATTTTTTATCATAACTAACAAGTTAAATAAGACTTTCATAATTTCTATACCTGCTTTTTACACTTTGAACAAGTTTTTAAAAATTAAACATTTTTCTCATGAAATTGAGCATCACTCTTATATTAACTTTAATTTTTGCCCAGTATCTTATTTCATACCTCAAGGAAAGGGTATTAAAGATTTAAAGTACCAGGAAACCCCTAAGCATATGAACTATCTTTGCCTCTAAATAACCACTGAATATATCCTATCATGTTTACTGCTGTTACCCAACTTGGAACCCAATCAGCATCTCACCTAGAGTACTGTTATCTTCCTCTATACTCTCCTTCCAGTTTTGCTTCTCTCATCTGCTGAGAGGCAAATATGACCATGCCTGATTATAAATAGCAGGGAAGGAAAGTAATCAGAACAGAATGGAATAGTACTACTGTAATAGTATTGCCAAAGTAGCATGAGAGAAAAAAAAAAGAAGAGATGCCTGAAACTGAATAAAGAACAAAAAGGAAATAAAGTAAAATAACCAATAAACCTACTACAAAATAATATAAATAAAAATCAAGTATGTCAACTTCAAAAAAATGTGGATATAATTCTCCTAATAAAAATAGAATGTGTCAAAGTGGGTTTAAAAATGAAACAACATTCTGTTAACAAAAGATATAATTAAAACAAAATGTCAGCTGAATAAAAGAGACGCTAAGATTCCACAAACATGGAAACAGAAAGCAAAAGTAGCAATATTAATATTAGACAAGGTGGTATTTAAGTTTATAGTCACCAAAACAGGATAAAAAGTATTGATTATGTAATGATAAAAGATACAATTCATTTAAAAATATAAGCCCTGGCCAGTAGCTCAGTTGGTTACAGCATTGTCCCAATATGCCAAGCTTGTGTGCTCAATCCTTGGTCAGTGCACACATAAGAATTGACCAATGAGTGCACAAATAAATGGAACAACAAAATTGATGTTTCACTTTCTCTTTCTCTCAATAAAAATATAACTGTAACAGGCTGTTAAAATAGGACTCTGGTATTGAAATAGGCTGAAGTCCCAGAATGTGGTAGGTTCTTTTCCCACATGAGCTAAGTAAACTTAATGAAAGGAATCAGAGTTGGTTCATCCCACTCTGTTCAAAGAGGTCATTTAGAGTGGCACAGGAGCCCAGCAGACATACAGAACTCTCACAGGTCCAGGGTTTGAGGGATAAAGTCATAAGCAATTATCAGAGATGCCTTTCCTGCATAACAGGAATTGTAGTTGGAGGTTTCCAGTGGGCTATTTCATTGAGCCCACAAAAGTACCCTACAAGACAGTCAGCACTAAAAATATGCCAAAGTTGGGCTGCACCAATGGCAAATTATAATAGTCAAGTAAGTCTATTCCTTTCAAAATTCAACATTTTGAAATTTTATACCATTTGACCATATAGAATTGTTTGTAAAGAAGACAGATTTGTAATGCCCAATATTTACGAGCTATATACTGTCTTTATTTTTATTTGTTTCTTCTGTTTGTTATTACCAAAAAAACCCATAGAGGAATGAAAATTAGAAAATCTACCCAATCGAAGAGCCACCAGAACCTTCATATAGCATACTTGGTGGTATGCTATACTACCAAGCACAGCATAATAAAAGTTCTATTTTAATGTGATGGCTAAGCTTCTAGGCATTTTTACCAGGATGATGAAAATGAATTCATAAAGAAAATAGAATTTAAATACCTCAAACTAATAATCATTACATTTCCATAAAGTACCCACAAAATTAAGAACTCTGAAGAAACATAAATCTTCTACTCGTTTAAAGAAGTTTTTTAATTAAAAGGGAAAAATTCACAAAGTTCATTTGAGACTGTAAATTCTCTTGTTCGCAAGAAGAGAACCATAAGCCCAGCAGAAAAAAAATTTGCTATCGACAGGTGGTAATTTTACCAATTCTCTTTCATTCTAGCTGTCTAAGAGTCATAGGATAAAGTTCAAATACTTAGATATTACCCAAAAGTCCTTTATTATCTGATTCCTAAATACCTTTCTAACCCCACTATGTCCTCGTATACACCCCTTCTCACCTAGCCACAGTGGCTTATATGTAGTTCTTCAAATTTAACAGACTCTTTTCTTGCTTTATCTTAGCCCATATATTTTCTTCTCTCTGCCTAAAATGTCCTTCCCTCTTTCTTTCTCCTAGGCAACTTCAACTCGCTTTCAAAATAGAGTATACCGTGTTTTCTTTCTATGTTAAAGTTACAGTTTTGGTTTTCTCTGAAAAGAGGTCATCAGATCTCTGAAAAGAGATCAAGTCAGTGTAAAAGAAAAAAGAAAGAAACTTAAGCATATAAACAAAGAGCTTGTATAATTATGTAAATAGTGTCACTTGGATACATCTGGAAATTTAAAAAGTGGTCAAAATTTAAAACATTTGGTTAAGGCCTTCCTGACCTTAGTCTCTTACTTTTCTACCCTATTCCCTAAACTAATGGTAAAATCACTCAAAAAGCACAAATTTATTCATCTCAGCTCTCTGCTTAAAAATCTCTAATAGTTCTCTAATACCTAGATAAAGTCCAAATATTATATTACAACATAAAAGATTCTTCACAATCTAATACCAACCTACATTTCTGGATTCTACTCCTATCAATTATATTTCATTATTCTGTAATGTACTTCATTAATTCATTCATTCCACGAAGTTACTGCTCTTTCACCAGTAGTCTTTTGCATACTATTTCTTCTGCCCAGAAAATTCTACTCTCTTCCTACCTGATGATATTTGACTTGTCCTGTAAGGCTCAGCTCAAACAACATCTTCATTGGAAGCCTTCCAAGATTCCACAAGATAGAGTATTTGATTCCACTTACGAGCTTGTACAGAATTTTGTACATGCTCTAACCTATAATACTACATGTTTACATGTCTACCTGCTTTTACAGATTAGGACTAGAAGGGAGGGGATATGTTATTATTCCCAACTTGGAATTCACAATCTGACTTATAGAAGTCATTAAAAAAATATTCATTTAGACATCCAATTATATCAAGTTATTTGATATAACTGTTGAAACTTTTAAAATGAATATTAAGACTTCCAGTCAAGATGGCAGCATAGGCAGACCTGGCTCTCTCTTTGCACAACCACATCAAAATTACAACTAAAATATAGACCAACCATAACTCAGGAACATCAGGAATTGAGCTGCATGGAAGTGTGACAACCACAAAATGGAGTTGAATGGAAGTCTGACAACTACGGATTAAAAAAATTTCATTCATCCAGACTGGTAGGAGGGAAGCAGACACAGAATGGGCTGGTCCCATACCCACATGTGGTGGATAAAAATTCCAGAGAGACATCTCAGGAGCGAGGAATCCCAGCCCCACATGAAGATCACCAGCCCAGGGTTCCAGTGCCAAGAAGATAAGTGCCCACAACTCCTGGCTGCAAAAACCAGTGGGAATTGAATTGGTGGAAGAACTGGAACTCCAAGCAGTTCTTTTTAAATAAACCACCACGAACTTCCTCAGACTCACTCCCTCTGAGCATCAGCACCAGGGTAGCAGCCTGAAAAGCACCAGTGGCATACTGAGAGAAACTGAAGTGTCTGGCATCAAGGCAAGCAGAGGCCATTGTCCTGCTTCTAAACCCTCCCCAAACAGAGCCAGAGCTGGCAAGCTGGAGCCATATCTGACACTCTGTTGACCTGGCTAACACTGTTTGAGCTGCCTTGAAGATGCCCAGAGACTCCGCCCCACCCATCTTAAGAGCCTACCCAAGCTGCTTTTCCACATGAACACCACGTCTTGGCTCCTGTTGCACAACTTCCTAAATCCTTCCAAACAAGATGGCCTCAGTGAGCCCCAGGCCTAGAACTACCACAGCTTGTCTTCACCTGAGTATCTCCAACACCCACATAAGCAGCACTACCTCATATAGCTTTATAGTTCAGGCAGGGTGGCCTGAGGCAAAACACAGGTGGGGCTGACCTTGGCCTGAAATACCTGGGAAACTCCAGGCCCAGCGCACCCAGTGGACAGCTACAGACTATGTCTGAGCACCAACACCCTGGCCCTGCTCAGCTGATCCTCCACAGAGGGTAGAGGTTGGTGGCAAATGGTCACAGTCAATCCTTGCAGCTGACTGGCCTGGGTAAATCCCTCCCACTGACCTGCCAACAGCAACCAAGGCTCAACTACAAGAAGAGGGTTTACTCAGCCCACACTAAGGGTGCACCTCAAGTACCCACTCGGGTGTCAGGGGAGACTATACCATTGGACCCTACAAGACACCTACTGCATTAAGCCATACTATCAAGACATGGAGTAAAAGAAGCTCTACCTAATACATGGAAACAAACACAGGGAGGCTGCCAAGATGAGCAGACAAAGAAACATGGCTCAAATGGAAGAACAGGTCAAAACTCCAGAAAAAGAGCTAAACAAAATGCTCAAGGAATTAGTGAGGACATCAACAGCATAAAAAATATCCAGTCAGAAATGAAGGATACACTAAGTGAAATAAAGAACCCTTCACAGAGAAACAACAGTAGAGTGGATGAAGCCAAAAATCAAATCAATGGCTTTGAACACAAGGAAGCAAAAAACCACCACGTAGAACAAGAAGAAAAAGTAATCCAAAAAAATGAGGACAGTATAAACAGCCTCTGGGACAACTTCAAGAGGTCCAACATGTACATCACAGGGGTGCCAGAAGGAGAATAGAGAGCAAGCAAGAAATTGAAAATCTATCTGAAAAAATAATGGAAGAAATCTTCCCTAATTTGGTGAAGGAAATAGACATGCAAGTCCAGGAAACACATATGGTCCCAATTATGATGGGTCAAAGAGGCCTACCCTAAGACACATCATAATTAAAATGCCAAAGATTAAAGATAAAGAGAGACTTAAAAGCAACAAGAGAAAAGAAGTTAGTTTCCACATGGTTGCCAGATGTGGCGGGGAGGGAGAGAGTGGGTAAAGAGGTGAGGGGATTAAGAAGTATAAATAAGTAGTTACAGAATAGCCCCGGGGATGTACAGCACAGTATAGGAAATGGAGTAGCCAAAAAACTTATATACATGACCCATGGACATGAACAATGGTAGGAGAATTGCCTGAGGGAGTAAGGGGCATTAGGCGGAGAAGGACAAAAGGGGAAGAATTAGGACAGTTGTAATAGCATAATCAATAAAATGTAATTAAAAGTAGATTAAAATGTTTTTAGATTGTTTTTCCTAAAATAAAGGGGTTTTTCCCCCTTCTCTGTATGTATTAATTACTTTAACTATCACTACATAAGTTGTGTAATTATTTTATTTAAATTTAGTGAAATCTTACAAAAACATCCCTTTTGTCTAAATATATAGAAATACTCACTTCTATATTTGGCAGAGTTATTGTCACCTGTTCACCTTTGCCGACCTCAAGCTCTCCTTCACAAGAAGTGTCAACAGAAGCAGGTTTGAAGTCATCTAAAACCAGATACAGATACAGATTTTTATAAGATGGGACAATGGCTAAATATCTGGATATCAAAAATATGAGCATGTTTCCAAGTGATAAATTATTTTTCAACAAACAGTAATTAAAATGGTTTAAAAGAATCTTTATATTACAAACACACAAACAAAATCAGCTTACTTCTATACGTATAATTCTAAGAAAAAAAGAAAGAGCTGTACTCTAAAACAGTATTCTTCGAACCATGCTCCCTGGAATCCTGTTTACATCAATATGAACTAGACTACACTGTTCCAATGCTAAAAACTAAATAATGTCAGTGTTTTCACAACGGGTAAAAGCTGAGATTAGTAAAATCTTTTCAATTTTCAGTCCTTTTTCTCGCATAATTTTTTTAAGCCATCATGGGTGCCTATACTGCTTGTTTGCTGTCTGAGCAGAATGCAAAATGAATTAATACATGGCAAACACATATTCATGGGGAAACTTAAGAAAAAGCATTCTTATTTAGTTGAACAGCTTGAGGTTTTCATGGACACATACACCACTACAGGATGTATAAATTTAACCATATCTGCCACTTCAGAAGAACTTCAAATAGTTATAATATTGAGTTAAATTGTAATTCAAATGATGTCATTAAAATATATCACCTAGAAGGAATTTAGGGTGCTGAGATACTTCACATACTGAAAAGCTTAAAAACCTCTAAGATATGAAAACCACTTAAAAATAATGCACATCAATATACAGGGTCCAGCAGAAGTAAGGACTGCTTGAGTGTGGTTGGTAGGGTAATAATATGGGTGTAATAATTTATCGTTTTAATTTGAACATTTTACCTAAAATGTCATATGGAGCGCTTGAGTGTGATGTTGTTACGTTACACAATTCCACGCTTATGATTTTATAATAAAAGATTTTGTAATAAAAAAGGGGCATTATTTGTGCTGGACCCTGTATATCAGTGACTGATACTTCAGATATAGAATTCCTTGGGTTATATTTATTTTTTCTAGGTTGCCTCTTTATTAAAATATAACATACATGCAAAATAGAACATAAATCGTAAGTCTGATGAATTTTCACAAAAGTGACATGTATATAATCAGCAACCAGATTAAGAAAAAAACAACAGCAGCCCTTGAGAGGTCCCTTCCAATGACCCTCAACCCCAAGAGATTTATCTTAATAGTAATAGGAAAGCACCAAAAGCAAAAAGTCTGAATCCAAAGTAATAAATATTTATTAGTGAATATCAGGGAGCTATAATAGGTAATCTTGGGAAAGGAGAATCTTCTAAGTGCTCATCAAATCATCATTCTGCCAAAAAACAAAGGTTGGCCCTCTTCACAATCACAGTTATAGTACCTAATACTTATGTAACACTTACTATATGCCAAGCACCTTGTTTAACACTTCATATTTAATTCTCATAACAATTCTACGAAAAGAAATTAAATCCATTCCTCTATTCCCTAAACACCAATTCTAAGTATTCTTTATAATATGGTTTATTCTTCATGCTGCTTTAATTCAAACTTAATACATATAATAATAGTCCCTTCAAATCTTGATACTAATAGACTTTAAGAAAAAGTTTATAAAATAATATAAGCAATAGAGGACTTCCAGTCAAGATGGCAGCACAGAAGATATGGCTCATCTCTTTGCACAACCACATTGAAATTACAACTACAATATAGAACAACCATCACTCAGAAGCATCAGAAATTGAGTTGAATGGAAGTCTGACAACTATAGAATTAAAGAAACCACCTTCATCCAGACTGGTAGGAGAAGCGCAAGCACGGAATGGGCTGGTCCCATGCTGACGTGTGGTGGATAAAAATTCAAGATGGATATCTCAGGAGCAAGGAATCCCAGCCCCACACCAGGCCTGCCAGCCCAGGATTCCAGTGCCAAGAAGGTAAGTCCCCACAACTCCTGGCTACAAAAACAAGTGGGGATTGAGTCAGTGGAAGAAACTCCTGTAGCCCCATGCAGTTCCTTTTAAAGAATCCACAAACAGTTACAGCTACTCAGATTTACTCTTTCTGAGCTCCAGCACTAGGGTAGCAGCTTAAAAGGCACCAGTGGCATACTGAGAGAAACTGGTGTCTGGCATCAAAGCAAGCAGAGGCCATTGTCCTCCTCCTAAATCCCCCTCAAAGCTGGCAAAATGGTGTCCTATCTGAGACTCCATCAACCTGGCTAACACTGTTTGAGCTGCCTTGGAGATTCCTACATACTCCATTCCATCCAATTTACTGGCCCACCCAAGCTGCTTTTCCATATGAATGGCAGGTGTCGGCTCATGCTCTACAACTTCCTAATTGCTCTCAAATAAGCAACAGCTGGCCTCAGTGAGCCCCAGGCCTGGAACTAGCAGCAGCCAGCCTAGATTCATGGCTTGGCTTCACCTGTAAATCTCTATCCCAGCACAAGTAGCAGCCATCTCATATAGCTTTATAGCTCAGGCAGGGTGGCCTGAGGCAAAACACAGGTGGGGCTGACCTTGGCCTGAAATACCTGGGAAACTCCAGGCCCAGCACACCCAGTGGACAGCTACAGACTATGTCTGAACACCAACACCCTGGCCCTGCTCAGCTGATCCTCCACAGAGGGTGAAGGTTGGTGGTCAGTGGTCACAGCCAATCCTTGCAGCTGACTGGCCTGGGCAAATCCTTCCCATTGATCTGCCAACAGCAACCAAGGCTCAACTACAAGAAGATGGTTTATTCAGCCCACACTAAGGGTGCACCTCAAGTACCCACTTGGGTGTTAGGAGAGGCTGTGCCGCTGGACCCTACAAGACACCTACTGCATTAGGCCACACTACCAAGATATGGAGTCAAAGAAGCTCTACCTAATACATGGAAACAAACACAAGGAGGCTGCCAAAATGAGCAGACAAAGAAACATGGCTCAAATAGAAGAAGAGATCAAAACTCCAGAAAAAGAGCTAAACACAATGGAGACAAGCAATCTATCAGATGCAGAGTTTGAAACACTGGTTATAAGGATGCTCAAGGAATTATTAGTGAGGACATCTGCAGCATAAAAAAATCCAGTCAGAAATGAAGGATACACTAAGTGAAATAAAGAACCCTTCACAGAGAAACAACAGTAGAGTGGATGAAGCTGAGAATCTGCTGATGAAAGCAATGATCTGGAACATAAATAAGCAAAAAGCAACCACACAGAACACCAAGAAGAATAAAGAATCCAAAAAAATGAGGCTAGTGTAGGCAGCCTCTGGGACAACTTCAAAAGGTTCAATATGCACATCACGGGGTGCCAGAAGAACAGAGAGCAAGCAAGAAACTGGAAATCTATCTGAAAAAATAATGGAAACTTCCCTAATTTGGTGAAGGAAATAGACATGCTACTCCAGGAAGCACACATAGTCCCAAATAAGATGGATACAAAGAGGTCCACTCCAAGACACAGCATTATTAAAATGCCAAAGGTTAAACATAATGAGAAAATCTTAAAAACAACATGAGAAAATAAGTTAGTTACCTACAGGGGAGTTCCCATAAGACTGTCAGCTGATTTCTCAAAAGAAACTTAGCAGGCTAGAAGGGGCTGGCAAGAAATATTCAAAGTCATGAAAAGCAGGGACCTTCAGCCAAGACTGCTCAACCCAGCAAAGCTGTCATTTAAACTGAAGGGCAGATAGAGCTTTCCAGACAAGAAAATTAAAAAATTAAAGGAGTTCATCATCACCAAACCTTTCTTATATGAAATGTTAAAGGGACTTATTTAAGAAAAAGATTAAGATCAAAACTATGAAAAATAAAATGGCAAAGATCCGTATCTATCAACAATTTAATCTAAAAAACAAACTAAGCAAACAAGAAGAACAGAGACAGAGTCATGAATAGAGAGAGCATTTTGATGGTTTCTGGATAGAAGGGGTGTTGAAGGGAATGGGTGAAAAGGTGAGACCATTAAGGAATACAAATAGGTAATTACAGAATAGCCATGGGGGTGTAAAGTACAGTATAGGAAATGGAGTAGCCACAGAACTTAAATGCATGATCCATGGACATGAAATATGGTGTGGGGATACATGAGGGAGTGAGGGGTGCTGGGTGGAGGGGGGAAGGGGGGAAAATATGGACAAGCATTAACAGTAAAATGTCATTGACAAAATAAAAAATAAAAAAGCATATAAAGAGCAAAACCCAATATAAGAAATATGAAAAATGTGAGTTTGTTACAATGTACCTCTAGGTAGAAGACTGAGTATAAAGATTAGACAGAAGATAAATTGAGGCATTTGTTAGTAGTAGCAAGGTAATGATAAAGATAAAAGATAATTAAGGTATTAAATTTTAGATGCTTGAAAGAGGTTTTGGAGAAAGAGGTTTTGGAGAGGTCTTAGAGAAATAACTGTTAGTGTCAACTGATGAAGTAATTTTAAAGAGAAAAATCAGAACTGAGCCTGAGTGTCACAGAGTTCTGAAGAGAAAGTGGAAAGCAGAAGAGAAGGCAGATAAATCCAAGAGAACAAGCTAAGATATAAAACAAAACAATAATAACAGCAGCTATAACTTATGTGCTGATTAGTTTAAAAAAATTTTCCTGTTCACTTTTATCTCTAAGCTTCACAATAATTCTATAAAGTAGTGAATATCCCTATCTTACAGATAAGGGAAGTGAGGGTGTAAAAAATTAAGTCCTTTGCCCAAGATCATGCAATTAGTATCTGCTAAAGCTAGAATAAGGAACCATAACATCCAGCTAGAATAAAAAGATGAGAGCTTGGCCAACAATCTCTGCTGTCAGTTTCATTGATATCAACATCAACGGGGAGAGAACATAGCTGTGTCTTCTTTCATAATACCTTTTCAGAGACTTCTTCCATTCTTGCCTAGGACAAACTAGTTTCCAATCAACAAAAGGATAAACTAACAAAGTACCTAAGTCTGCCCTTTGGCTTTTTCCTGTGCTTTTTGCTTTCTTAGAATTTGAATCCTACTTCAAAGTTCCCTCTTCCCTGAAGGGGTAGATGTGTTTAGGCTTTTCCCTACTTTCCAAAATCTCAATTCTTATCCATATTTGCAGCATTTAAAATATCATCCATCAAAACCTAATATATATTACCTGAAATTATTTCACTCTTTGTGGACATGTCCTACTGGACTGTAATTTTGTAAAGCACAATGCCTCATATTTTAATTCCTCCACAATTGTGGCTCCTAGAACAATGCCTTTAATATAATGGGTACATAAGAGATCTTAGTAATTTACTCTGGTTTATACAGGGTCTGGCACAAGTAACACCTGCTTGAGTATAGTTGGTAGGGCAATGATATGGGTGTAATAATTTACAGTTTTGATTTGAACATTTCACCTAAAATGTCATGTGTTGAGCTTGAGTGTGATATTGTTATGTTACAGAATTATATGCTTATGGTTTTGTAGTAAAAGACTTTGTAATAAAAAAAGCAATGTTGTTTGTGCTGGGCCCTGTATTTGTTAAACTTTCTCTGAACCACCTCCAAACTTATATTTAGGTATAAATTAATTTAAGTTAAATTATGTATAGAAGCTTGTTTTCCAGTTGTTTCCTGAGGATTAGATTCACCTTTACTTCAAGACTATTGTTTCTTTTTTTTTCTTTTTAGTAGTTTAATATTTTATTTAAGAAAACTAGGTAAAGGTCAGATACACTTTTTCCCCCCTAGAAAACAAAGGAGTGCACCAATAATAAGGTCTAATCCTTTTTTCAGAGTAAAAATAAATTATATAAAACTTAAGCTCTTGATTTATATTATTTTATTTTCTACCTTTTATGTGTCACACATAGTCATTTAAGGAAAAATACCTAAAATACAGATTTATAACAAGATCATATATCCTCTTCTCACTCCAAAAGAATGATGTTAATATAACCAATTATAAATTCCAAATAAATGAACAGGCTATATTCTGTAAATGCTAATTTGTTACATAACTATTATATAAATATTATCTTACTACTTTTCAAAATATCTTAACCTAGTCAACTTTTCTTTATGCCTCAGTTTTCCCATTTATATTTTAGGGACTTATTTCTTTATGTTGATTTACCAGAAATAAAGATATTTTGCTATTAAGAATTATCCTCAAAATCTTACCAACAAAGCAAGATTATCATTTCTTTATGATAGAATTGACATATTCCTTTTGTACTTTTCACTAGCATGCTTCTGTTCTCATTAGAATGCACATTACTTAATATTTGACAATAAAAAATTCTCTATAATAGGTAAAACATTAGAAATTACATCCTAGAGTAAAACCATGGCCCTCTGATCTCCCATATTTTTCTGACAATAACACAAAGGACAATACTGAAGAGGTATGATTGTCATTAGACTACATCTAAATAATGCTTTGAAGTAAGAAAGGTAACCCAAAGCAGTGAAGCAGCAGACCAGCAGGAACCATAGAGACCCAGAGAATGAATAAGTCCCATCTCAAGAGACAACTATAACTTGGCTCCAGCCTATTGCTGCCAAAAAGAATATGGGCTAGGTACTGCCAGATTATCTCCTGATTTTTAAAAGATAAACTGGTAATCCAGATTTCTGTATAAAAGATCTTGATTTGGGGATATTTACAACTCATTCATGATAGTTCTAAATAGTTAACTGTGTGGGTCAAATAAAGCATCTCTGCCCTGGCCAATGTGGCTCAGCTGATTAGAGCCTCATCCAGTAACTGAAAGGTTGCAGGTTTGATACTCGGTTAGGGCCCATACCTAGATTGCAGTCAGGATCCCTGGTCTAGGGGCATATGAGAGGCAACCAACAGATGCTCCTCATCGCTCTCCCTTCCTCTCTCACTCTAAAACCAATGAAAAAATGTTTTCAGGTAAGGGAAAAAAGGTATCCCTAATGTAAAATTCTGCCAATAGGCTAAGTAGAATCTATTTTGTGTTCAAAAACTGGTTATTTTCTTTTATAATAAGTTATTACTTTTTATCCTTACAACATCTATTTGAATTGAATATTCTCACCCATATTTTGCCAATGGGGTATTTGTCAGTAATAAAACCAGTATAAGATCAAAGTCAAGAACTCAAGCCACATTCTCTGTCCACTTATACAGCCTCTTTGCTTTAAGTACAATTCTTAACTTTTGTGTATGTGTGTTTTGAGGATTGGTGTTAAGTCATAAGTCCCTATGGGCATCTGATGAAAACTTTAGACCAGCTATAGATCCTCTCCACAAAAAATGCATAAACGTACATATCAAATACAATATAATTTCAAGGGATTTACAAGCTCCTAAACCCTATCCATAAATGCCTATAGTAACTGAGATAACTAAAAAGACAGAAATGCACTCAAAATATCTATAGATGTACTTAATGATAAGCATGAACTTATAATCAATAAGTCTTTCAAAACTATTCTGAACATATTTGCATTTCCAAGTATTCTACTATTAGGATTAACCTAATCCTCTTAGATTAACATTTCACCTCTTGTTATCTTTTACTTGGGTAATGTTGTCTTTTATTTACCTTCAAACAAGTTTTTTAAAAAGTATACAACTTTTGAGTTTCAAAGGGTTAAGTATAGTTCTAGAATTTTAGAATTTGTTGAATAATCTCATGGTCATGCTTCCAAATGTCAAATGCATTCTCTTGTAAATTGCTGATCCAGACTAAATAATTGATTTCTTTCAGTTACCCTTGGTTTGGAAACCTAACCACCAATTTTACTGTATTTATTCTCTCTGGATTTCCTTTACCCATGTTATTTTCTTCAGGTTTACAATACAATTACTTACGTTACATAAAGAATAGAAAAACTTCCTAATTTGTACTTAATACTTTTCTGTCAGTGTTGATCACTTTTCTGACTATTTTAGCTGTAATGTCACATAACATCACTATCTCCATAGAAGAATTCCAAATTACTGTAATAAATTTACTTCCTGAGATTTGACCTAATTCAACTAACTCCCAAATCTACACTATTTCTAATATATCACACTGATCAGAGTATATTTAGTATAAATATAGCTTTAAACCTACTTTCTATTACTGTACTTTCTAGTATTTTCTGACACAAAAGCTTAACACACACTTTATTTGGTGTGTCTGTGTTTGACATCTCAGAAAATCTCCCTGTAGTCAATGCCATGAGCTCATCATTTCATGACAGCAAAAAGTGGTACCATTCACAAACTTAGAAATTTCAATGTTTATTCCTTTATCTGGATGTACATTGTAAAACTAGTCCTAGCCCAAATCCAAAATTCATTCTGCTGAGACATGTTACTCAAACTCTTCTACCCTGTGAAACATCTGCTAAGCATTCAGCTAATCATTTATAGAACATCCCATGTCTCCCCAACCACAAGCCAGACTATCTTTTTGATTATTTTATTGCCAAGCCTGATAAATGTTTTTGAAAGTCTAAATAAATTATATTCACTGGCATGCCTCATAAACACATAAATATAACCCTTCAAGAATAATGGTGACTACTATTTATTCTCTACCATGCACCAAATACTGTGCTAGGTTGTTTATGCTATCTTATTTAATCCTTAAAGAACTCTTAAATTTAGATATTGTTATTATCATTTTACATATTAAAAAACTGAGGCTGAGGGTTTGGAGAATGCTCCCAGGGTAATATAACATATATGTGGTGGAGGCTTGAATTCACATATAGGTTTTTCCAAAGCCTGAGCATGTTGGACAGGCATAATTATCGCTTTACACAAAGATAGAATATTACTTTTTCCCAGACTGCACTAACTTGAGTGTTTGTTACAAATTAGGTCCCGCTGCTCTGTATGAAAGTCAAATCTCCACAGTGGCTGCACAATGGAGATACCTCAAAAAATTAAAAATGGAACTGCCTTTGACCCAGCAATCCCACTTCTGGGAATATATCCAAAGGAGCCCAAAACACTATTTCGAAAGAACATAGGCACCTCTATATTCACTGCAGTATTATTTACAATCGCCAAGATATGGATGCAGCCCAAGTGTCCATCAGTAGATGAGTGGATGAAACAACTATGGGACATTTATACAATGGAATACTACTCAGTCATAAAAAAGAAAATTTTATCCTTTGTTACAGTATGGGTGGACCTGGAGAACATCATGCTAAGTGAAATAAGCCAGTCAGAGAAAGACAAAAATACCTTGTGATTTGACTTATATGTGGAATCTAATGAACAAAATGAACTAACAAGCAAAATAGAAACAGACTCATAGAGAGCAGGATGACAGGGGTGGGGGGAGGTTAGGGGGTGGAGGGATTGAGCAAAAAGGTAAAAGGACTCAGGGACATGGACAACAGTGTGGTGACTGAAGTGGGGAGGGAGGTATAAGAGGACTAAATGGTAATGAAAAAAAACACAGTAAAAAAAGATCTCTTATTCTATAGTTTCCTTCCTTCACTATGAGTTCTTATGAGTGAAGATCATATGGAAAATGAATCTATCCTCATGAAAAATGACTGGTTTTATTTAAATAAATCTAGAAATATTTTGCCTGCTTCAACAACAAGAATAAAACTAAGGGCTGAAAACCTTTTTAATACATTCATACATTTGGGTTTATTATGGTTGTTGTTTTGTTTATTTTCATTCTTGTAGGTGGATCAGCTGATTCTCAGATTCTTAAGACAAAATTCCAGCACTCTGAGAACCTTTATAAATGAAAAGCTTTGAAGCACCTGCAAAGTTTTTTTTCAAAAGCTATTTTTATTCACATAATATGGGGTTCACACTCTTAAAATGAGTATAACCAAGATATATGAAAATATATTCTAGAGCAAATTTTTATAATCTTAAATTTTGTCATTTGAAAAACTAAGACTACTTATATCTGAGGGGAAAAAAAGGAGAGAGGCAAAACTATTTGAGATTATGGCATGGAGTAACCACATAACTACAACATACTTTTGTAAAATGGGACTGAACAAGGCAAGAGACTACAGCCAGCACTAATGGTCTCACCATGGGGAGCTTAGAACAACAGAATATGGAGAATAATAATCAAAGGACACTGTTTAAGAGCCCCTCTCTATATGCAAATATATCTCCCATTTATTCCATCAATTAGATGTTAATTGTGCTTAGCAAAATCCTTAATAAAATGTAAATATATCATTGGAGAGTTAAAAAACCTATTGGTTCTTCATATCTTTACTGTTGTTAATATGATTGTCTAAAACTTAAAATTTAAGTTTTAATTGGATGTTTTGACTGAAGCATGGAACAAGTCAGAGTAAAAACTGTAAGGCTCTCTGGACAGTCTAAGGACAGAATAACTGAGAAAGGTAGAATGATGAGACACTACACAATAAGGAAGTGCAGAGCTTGGAAAAGGAAGTGAAAAAAATACCTACTTTACAATTTTAGCACCGAAAAACAACAGGTTATGATTCAATGATCTCAGAGTTTCCTTTCTGCTCTATAATTCTTTGGGGGCTATGATGCAAAGAATGAATGTTTTACATACCATATCATAATATGCTATATTTTCCCTCCTGGAATATATATAACCATCCAACTACTAAAGCAAAAGAGCTCCCTTCTCAACCTCAACAACATAAAGTATAATTTATCAAAACTAGTTTCAGAGGACAAACCAAAAGGGAATCAAAAGGAGAAATCATAGGGAAGTAAATATCCTTCCAATAAAATAGGAAGTAAAGTCCTTCCAATAAAATATCCTTCAAATAAATTAATAACCCTCCAACAGTTTGATAATCAGTATTTGATAACTGAATGAAATCAGGAATCTAAAAGAGATGCAGATTATTGGAACGGGTCATAATCTCTCCCCAGGAATACACTAAGTAAGAACTCTAATTAGCCAAAAAGAAAAAGTCAAAAAAGGAGAGAATATTTCCCCACCAGTCTCAAGGTGTTCCCTTCCCTCTAAGTTCTGTCCTTTGCCCCCTTCCATTCGTAACCATACTGTTTTCCTTTCCACCTCTACATCATCCACGTCTGTTTCTACAGTCACTCCTGCAGACCTTCACAAAGTTTCTCTTTGTCCGTTGGTTTCACTTAAATCCCCCTGCCCCGGGTTTTACGCACACCTGCTGGACTTCGACTCCTTCCACCTACCCGTGTAGGACTCCAGGCAGGGCAGAGGTTCTCTGGGCACCCCATTCTCTAGCAAAATAAGGGAGTCTCTGGGAACACAACTCGGAGACATGCCTCCAAACCCCCATAACCCAGAGATCCCCCCTTTTTTCTGGGGTCGTCCTCACTCACAGCGCACAGTGTGAAAGGCGCAGCGTGGCTGCTTCTCAAAACTCTCGCCTAACTTGAGAACCCGCTCGCGACCGTCAACGTGCCAGGGTCCACTCATCATTCTTTTTCGGCTCCGACTCCGTCTTAGGCAACCGGGATCCCCACCATCTGCCACCTCAGCCCGAATGAGCAGCATTCTCAAACGTCGGATCAGCCACCCCAGACTCCGCCCCGCGCTCAACGCGCGCGCCGATTGGGCGAATCTCGCATGCTGATTGGCTGCTTGGGTGAAAGACGCCCGCCCCTTGGCTCCAATATTCTGATCCCGCCTCTAGGCCCCTTCCCGCGGTGCGACGCACGCCTCTCTGGGAACGCCGCGCAAACTGTGGTGCGCGGTAGGAGTAGGGTCCTTTGGTTGAAGAACGCAAAGGGAGATGAGGTAACGGGCGTGAACTGGGCTAGGGAAGAAGGCCCAGAGGTACCAAGAGGCTGGGACCCTAGACCTCTGGGTCAAGTTGCCCGCCATGTAGGAGCTGTTAACGGGAGAATGGGCCTGCTCCAAAGCCTTTCTGTGGAGATTTAGTGTGGAAACTGAGGCTCGGAGAAGGCGGACTCCGGCACAAGGCCTGAAGCTTGGCCCTAGGCCTGATAGCGCCAAGGTGGTGGCTAAAGTAGGGGTAAAGGAGCCCGCGGCCTCAGAGCCTTGGTCCTTCGACTTGACTGAAAGGCGGCGTAGTTACCTAGGCAATCGTTTTCTGACCTTCTGTTCCAGAAGTTCCCGGTGCTGTTAGGACCCACAGGGACATGGCGTGAAGGGAGGCGGGGAAAGATTCGGAGTTCGGAGCTGTAGATGTTTAGGATCAGTTGCAACTAGATTAAACTGGATTGTTTTCACAGTGATCCGTGGAGGCAGTAACCCCACAGCCAACTAGACCAGATTCCGAAAGGGTCGCGGTCGGAGCTTGTTCTCTGGCAACACAGTAATAATATTTATAATTGAAAAATGATTGTCTTGTTTTCTGTCAAAAACTGCATGAGTTTAATAATGGTAAAGATGAGAGAAGTACCCGTCCCCCCAAAAAAAGTTAATTATGTAATCAAATTCTGCCCCCTTAACTACTAATATAACCAAACTTGGCAATTTATTGTTCAAGGCAGGTAGATGAATGTGTCTCCCACAATCTATCTGCTTGTCTAAATTCGAGTCTCAAGGTGTTTTGTTTGATAGTTAAGTCAAACCCAGAATCTTTGAGTTTGAACTTCATACTTTATTTTTTGTGCAAACTAAAACTAAATATACTTCTCAAAATTGGGGAGAAAATAATAGTTACTACACTTTAGAGTTGAGAGAATTAAGTGAGTGAATACATGAAAGCATTTAAAACTCATATAATAAAAACTCTCCAAGTCATTATTATTGAGGCTTAATTGTACTGTAATGCAACATTTTAGGACCATCCTTGGTGTCTGCCTTCTCATCTAAATCTTGAATTATTCTAGGAAATAGGAATTGCTATTTTGCTTATTTTATCAATAAGAAAACTGGTTCATGGAAGCCCAGTTCTCTGATTCTATGGTCTGTATTCTTCTGCATCATCTATTTGGCCCTTAACATTTTATATAACTATTTATTTTACATGTACGTATTTGTGTGTGTACACTTTCCCCTTCCCAATCAGAACATTAGCCGGGAATCTGTCCTATATAAAAATCTTTGTGACCCTTGCATTTAACATAGTGGCCCCCTGCACACATTGGATGAGGAGGATAATGTTTCAGTTTTATTATGTAAGCCAGAAGGGCAAGAACAATGTTTTAAGCCTGTTTTAGCTAAAAAGGCTTCCAACCAGAAACTCGATGTTTCCATTTTGTAACAAGGAGAAAAGCAGAGGGTCAAGAAATTGAGTTTTGGAATGCCGAAAGTTCATGTACTATATTGTTCTTTCAACATATATTCATTAAGTACCTATGATATGCCAGGTTCTAGCCTAGCTTTTGGGAAGATGAAGGCAGCCATCAAGGGTCGTCTGAGTTTTGCCCTCATGAAGCTTACCTTCTAGTGTGAATTTTCTCCGAACATATGTTGTGCTAGTTCAGGAATGAACAAATGGATTAATGAACTAAATAGAGTTCACAAATATGCCCAAGTGGAATTTCAAGCTGCTTCTGTTACATCTGTTCATGACTAATTACCTCAGTTATGACAGCTATGTGCATGTACTCTTTTTCCACAACTGGTAACCTCATCTATTTAAAAAAATGTAGTTAGGTTCCTATTTCACACCATTCACAAAAATAACTTGGGTGTATGTTGAAGATATATAACAAAACTGTAAAAACACTAGAAAAATTAGGAGAATGTATATATATATTTTTAGCTTTTAGGGTAGGGAGGACCTTTCTAAGCATGACACCAATGGCAGAAGCCATAGAGAAAAAAAGATTGTTATACTTGATTGCATAAAAATTGTGAAACTATGATAGATCCAACTTCAAGGAAAATTCATCTTACAAAATACAAGCATGAATGCATAAAGATATGTACATTGGTATTCATTGCAGCATTGCTTATAATAGCATACACTCTGAATGACTTCCAATAGAGTGGATATTTGAATATATGGTAGATCCCCTTTATCCACAGGGGATACATTTCAAGACCTATAGTGGATGCCTGCAACCACAAATAGTACTGAACCCTACATATACTATATTTTTAGCTATGTATACATACTTATAATAAAGTTTATAAATTAGGCACAGTAGGAGATTAACAAGTGACTAATAATAAAATAGAATAATTGTAACAAATTAATAAAAGGTATGTGAATGTGGTCTCTCAAAATGTCTTATGATGTAATCACCTTTTTACTTAAAGGAAGCACTTTACAGGTTCTCTTCAACATACCCAAATTGGCCAGTATCACTATTCTTGTGCTTCAGGTCCATCATTTAGTAAAATAAGGGTTACTTGAATACAAACACTTCAACACCAGGCCAGGCGATGTCATCACTGAGAAGGCTACTAAGTGACTAATGGGCAGGAAGCATGTAGAGACACTGGTAAAGGGATGATTCACATCCAGGACAGAAATGATGCTGTGAGATTTCATCATGCTACTCAGATTGGTGTACAACTTAAAAACTGTGAATTGTTCATTTCTGGAATTTTCTCTAATACTTTTTGGCCTCTGTTGACTGTGGATAACTGAAACTGCAGAAAGTGAAACTGGATAAAGCAGGTACTGCTATATTTTGATTCACTCTTCCAGAGGAAGCGTAGCATAATGCCGTTGTTGATAAGGATGAGATGATTATATCCACATTCTTAGAAAGTGGCAAGCCTGATATGTTCTGGAAGTTGTGCTGGACTTTCCTGAAAATATTTCCTGAAAATTTGTTTTTTTTTTTTAATGATTCATATTTTATCTAATAAGGAAAGATTTAGGCTGCCTGTATTACAGGCAACTCTGCAATAAAAAGGATGGACAGTTATGGAGAATAGTAGTTTAAAATGTGAGTTAGAAGTAGGTAGTTTGAAGTATGTTTTGTGTTTTTTACTCTTTTACATGGGAAGCAATATTATAAACATTGTAATTAAAACCACATACTTTGGAGTCAGATTGATAGGAATTTGAATACATGCTGGTAGAGTCATGACAAGCTTTTTTAAGTTCTTCAAGCTTTATTTTTCTTATCTGTAAAGTGGAGATGATTATAGCTTACTTTATAATCCTGTTCTGAGGATTAAATAAGGTATGCATATAAATGCACTTAGCATAGTATGTAATAAATAATATATGTTAGCTTCTGGTAATTATAAGTGAAGATTATACTTCTTAGAGTGATCTCTTTGAGCTTTGAATGCTTTAAATTTTTAAAAAGATTTTATTTATTTTTAGAGAGGGGGAAGGGAGGGAGAAAGAAAGAGAAGGAGAGAAACATCAGTGTGTGGTTGCTTCTCACCTTGCCCCCACTGAGGACCTGGTGTGCAACTCAGGTACATGCCCTAACTGGGAATTGAACTGGCAACCCTTTGGTTCGCAGCTCGTGCTGAATCCACTGAACTACAGCAGCTAGGACTAAATTAAATTATTTTTTTATAAATTTTTAGCAACAAATTGAATTGGGATGTGGATTTTTAAAAAAATTTAAGATAACTGATTTTATTCAGTATGTTTTTATAAACAGGCTTTGATTATTTTATAATTACATAACATTTCTGAGTTGTATGCTGGGGATGCCCAAGACCAAGCCCAGGTTCTATGACTTGCTAGGAAGGCTCACAGTTCTCAGCATATAGCCATATTCATGACTATGATTTATTATGGTGATGAAAAGATAAAACCAAAATCAGCAAAAGGAAAAGGCCCATGGGGCAAAATCTAGAGGAAAACAGTTGCAAACTTCCAAAAGTCCTCTCCCGGTAGAGTCACATAGGACATTCTTAATTTCTCCTGCAATGAGTTATGACAATATATTGAATTGTTGTCTGTCAGGGAAAGTCACTGGAGACACAGTGACCACAGTCTTTATCGGAGGATGGTCATGTAGGTGTTCTCCGCTAGCATGTACCAGATTTCCAGACTTCAAGAAGGAAAGCAGGCATTCAGCATAAATGATATTGTTTAGACAGAGTGAGCCATTCTTATTAGGGAATGGTAGAAACCTGAAATCCAAGTTTCCAGGCGCCAGCCAAGGGCTAGATTTGTAAGGACCTTTAAAAAAGATAGTAGTCTCAGGCCTGTGTTAGCTCTTTTATGCATATGTGAATTTTCTTTTATTTTATATATAAAAGAACATTAATTTCTATCCTAGGATTGTTGTACAGATTAGAAAGTGTATGAATCCTCAGACACAGTTCCTGACTGTGAGTACACAATAAATAATACCTACTGTAGCTGTTACAGTAAAGTATAGGGGTCTCTAGCTCTTTTAGAGATACAGGTACACTAGTTAGAAAGCCCCATTTCTTATAAGGAAGAAAAGAAAAAAACAAACCTACCCTTCACTTCTCAAAACAAGCAAACTTAAGTTTTCATTTATGTTTATACTATATTTCAAACATTTAGGAAGTGAATATTTGAGGGTATTATATTTGAACTTTATTTTCCTGATTCTATCAAAATATAGACGATATGAGAAATGAAGCCAACAGGTACAGACCCAAGAATCTTATCTTTAGCTTCCGAAGTTGTAAAAAGTCCTGAGCAGAATGTCCCAGTTGTACTGCTGAAGTTAAAAGGTAAGAAAATCTTTTTGTGATTGGCTAATACTGGTTAAGTAATAAAACAGTTCCATCATGGGTAAAATTTTAGCATTTGTTTCTAGTTTGTTAAGAGAAATCTTAACATTATGATAGAGCAGTGATTTTTTTCTTTTTAATGTATTTTTAGTTATTATTCAACCTATACAAATACAGATAGTTCTTGGGTTTATTAAGTAAAAGTAAGTGTCTTATTTTCTTTTGCCTTAGAAATAATAAACAACACACCTTTAGGAAGCTCAGAGTTGAAGAAAATCAAGCAAGATATATATTGTTATGACCTCATTCGATATTGCCTCTTGGTGCTCAGTCAAGATTATTCTCGAATCCAGGGTGGTTGGGCTACAATTTCCCAGCTTACACAGATATTAAGGTAAAATGGAGTGTTACATGAGCTCATTCTTAAGGGATATATTGGTAAATTTTTATTTTCAACATTTGCCTCTTTTATTCATCTGCTTAACAAGCAATGGCAATCTCCTGTGGTGGATTATAGCAGCACCTTTCCTTCATACTGTGTTGTTGTTCATAACTATATCTTTGTGAATATTCCACTATCTAAAATTTTGCTCCGTAAGCTCTATGAAGATGGTGATCGTATCTTTTGCTCACCATTGAATTCCAAATGCCAGTAGACTCTTTATTAACTAAGGAATACAGGAAGAAATGAAGATATAGGTACTGGTTCTATACTGGAACAATTTACAGTAGAGACTGTATCACAGTCATTTGAATTTATCATACAAGGCAGAATGAAACAGGTGCTGAAATGAAAGGCATAAGCAAAAGAGTATAGGAGAACATATTCAGAAGCTATTCATTTCACTTTGTAGTGATTTGGCTATCTCAACTGCATATACTACTACGTAACCCAAATCCTGTCAATAAAATGTATAAACAGCATTTACTAATCTACTGCCATGCTAAAAATTAAGAGAAAAGAGAGAAAAATCTTTTTATTTTTTAAAGGAGTCAATAATATAAACCAAAGATCAAAATCTTTTTGTTTTTTTAAAGGAGTCAGTAATATAAACCAGGTGTTCTCTGAGTCTAAGCCACTTCTAATTAAGTAACAAAGTGCCCGTTACTAAGTGGATCTTGGCTTTGGGAACTGCTTATTCCTAATTTGTTACTAGATGAAAGCTGGATTCAGGCATATTGTTAGAAAAAACACTTAACACTGTGAATAATATTGCTTTTTCTACTTTGATTTGCAAGATTATTTTCTTAAATTAATAAAGCCTTCTGTTTTTGTTTAGATTAGATATGTAAGCTCATGAAAATATTGGTTGATGTGGGCTCTCTTGAGTGGAATCCAATGTTTGTGAATATACAAAAAATATAATTTCATTTAATGTTCTCAGTCAAAATAGGTATTCTTAAATAATTAACTTTAGGAACCAAACAGAAAAGAGAAACTGATATATATGAGCATTATAGTCCATTAACTTCAGGAATTGATGTGCAAAAACAAAAACAAAACATGGTACATTGAGCATTAGCCAATTAAGTCTTTAGCATATTCAGTATGTAGTCACTATTGCTCGACTTACATCTGCACATTTTGTGGAAAAGCCTCAGATAGCAGCACTGCTCAGTGGAGTACATATGGAGACCATTTTTTGGGTTTCCTCTTCTGATGTGAGGAATATGCTGTCCTTTATTTTACAGATTTTAGGAAAGTAGATCTATTAGAAAGTAGAATTGGTATAAAATTAGAGTGTTTGATTTTCTAATCTGTCCTTTGCAGACTAATCTCACCCAGGTGTTTTTCAGATATTTGATGTCTAAAATGTATCAGTTAACACAAATGATATGTATGAATTAGACTTTCAAGTTAATCCTATTGTTTTTAGAGCATGTGTAGCTCATTCACTAAAAACTTGCCTAATTTCTCTTTATTGTGAGTCAAGTGTATTTTGTTTGGTGAAGGGTTGACAAATAGGTTTTTAGGACTTACGAGTCCTGGCTCCAAGCATAGGCAAACCCCTCATGACTGCTACTTTTCTAGAAAGTTATTGCATGATTTTCCAGCAAAAGTTCTTTATTGGTTTGACAACCAAAGGGAGATACTAAAAATTCTCATCAAGGCACAGTGTCTATAGAAACTTTAGCATTCATTTGAAGTTTATAATTACCACAACCTGAGTCACAAACTTGTGCTCTTATTTCAGCCATTGCTGTGTGGGCTTAGAGCCAGGAGAAGATGCAGAGGAATTTTACAATGAATTACTTCCATCGGCGGCAGAAAATTTTCTGATTTTGGGGAGGCAGTTGCAAACATGTTTCATCAATGCAGCTAAGGTATGTGTTTATTCAGTGTTTTGTATATTGTAGTCAAAACAATTTAATTCTTGAGAAGATGTTCCATGTTACTTCTCAGATGTACAACATTGGCAAAAGTACAATTGAAATAGTCAATGCAAACATTTTTAAGGTTACAACCAAAAAAAAAAGTTCTACATTAAAACTTTTAAAGTGATAGCAGAAGCATACTGTGTGACTTTTTGAAGAATCTGCCTTAGTACTCAAGTTTGAGCAGCACTTGTAGACATTTATTTCCATAGCATTTTCCTAAAACACACCTTCTACTTAAATTTTTTAATTGAATTTATTGGGGTGACATTGGTTAATAAAATTATATAGGTTTTAGGTGTACAGTTCTATAGTACATCAGTTTTATATTTTGTTGTGTGTTCAGTATCCAAAGTCAAGTCTCCTTCCATCACCAATCATCCCCATTCACTCTCCCCTACCTCTCCCACCACCTCGCCCTCTGGTAATCACTGTACCGTTGTCTGTATCCCTTCTGCTTAAATTAGCAGTAGAGAAAAGTGTTGTTCTCTAGGTCCAAGGCTTCTCTCAGTAACTCCCAACAGTGAAGCAGAATAAAAATGAACTTCCTATTTGATCTTTCAAATCTTCTCTAGTCAGAATATTTCAACCCTAACACAGGATTGTTTTAATCCGACAAATATATATGTACTCTTTATTTCTAACCCATGGAATTAACAATTTAGAATTAAGAATTAATTTTAATTAATTTAGAAGCATATTGCTTAATTTCCAGATATTTGAGGATATTCTTGATGTTTAATTGTTATTCATTTCTTATTCTATCATGGTCCGATAATATATACTGATCAGTTAAATCCTATGAAATGTTTTCAGACTTGTTTTATATCCCTTCATATGTATTTATCTTGGCAGATATTGCATTACAAGCAGTCTTTGCTTTGCACAGTGCTTCTTAACCAAAGCTCAAGCATATCAGAGCTATGTAAAGGTTTTGGTATGCATGGAAAAAAATACAATAAAAATTTTTAAAAAATAAAATCTACCACGTGAAGCAAAAATAAATAAAGATTTTGATATGCACTTTTCATTTAGTATGGTATCATGCAAAATAAAACACTCCCTATATATTTGAATGTGAATTCTGCAGTTTGTGTAATGTTTCATGAATGTCAATTAAGTCAGTTTGGTTGTAGAATGAATAGCAAATCCTAAGTCTATAAGGCTGGAAGTCCTTTACGTTAGAATTCTTCTTGGCTGGCTATATATACATTTGGGCCTACTGCTACATTAAAGATTGTGCAGATTAACAATTTTTGTGAATTATGAAGAGAAATACTAACTTACCATGGGATATTAAGTTTTATTTGAAGTGCTCTTCGGATATAAGGAATAGATATAGTCTTGCACTTGAAAACTCCAGGCTAGTAAAATAGACAAGATCTTTAGATATTTCTTGTAGAAAATCTAAAAACAAATATATTATTAATTTTAAAAACCAAGAAATAAAAAAGTTATATGAGTGAAAATGAATGAGATATTGAACAATATGGAGAACGTAGTGGTTTGAACATTAAGATTCATTGTTGGCAGAGAATTTCACTTAGTGGTAGAGTATATGTTCTCTATGTAATAGGCCACAAATTCCACTGTAGAATCTCCACTGGCATTTTTGAGGGATGCTAGCACTAAGTCAACATTTACATATTTGCTAGATTTAATTTAATTCAGGTCAATTGAAGTGGCATGAATTATGGAAGTTTTGTTGGACTTGCTTTCTTTTTCTGGCTGTGCCACAGACTGTTCTAATTACTTGATTTCACTGTGTTTCAGTTTATCCCTTGTGAAATGATTTCTATCTTATGAATAGTTCAGACCATTGTGAAAGCTTTATGTCTTCTTCAAAGCACTTTAGTATTCACCCTTTAAGGGCAGTAATTATTATAAGCTTTTCATTTATATAGTCCTTTAATACCTTATATTATACTTTTATATTTTAATTATGGTATTTGTATAGAGATAAAAAATCCTAAATACTTATTAGCTAAAGGTCATACAGTTGTTAATTAAATCACTAGAGTTCAAATTGAAAACAATGTGATGGATGATGTTTTGCTAGAACTAAATTGCTAATGTTGGATTTAATAAATCTACTTTTGCTTATTTTATGCTAAAAAGAAAAAACCTAACAGATGTTGACATGCTTAGCTTTTCAATGCACTCTATAAGCACATTTATAGATTTCAGAATAATTGTCTCAAGTGGTCCTATTTTAATGGTGAGAAAAGGATGATGTGTCTAAAGCTTATCTTAATACTAACATACTAGATTTTTTAAATAAAAGGATGCATGACAATATATGAGAAAAATTGTTTAGTACATACATCAAAGAGAGTGAATGAGCTATAGAAAAAGAAGGCCACTTAACTATAGGGCAAGATTAAAACGGGGAATAAAAAAGATGCAATAAGAAAACTGTATTTATTAGGTCTTTCCCAATCAAATATTTTTTAGTAGATCACATGACAGAACATACACAGGAACTTCTGGCCTAAAATAATGTTTGATATATATTACATATATAAGAATGTTTTATATGAGAATATATAGTACATATGATATATAAGAGTAGTAAAACACCTATGGGAGAAATTTGAAGTGATTTAATGATAAATTGTGTTAACCAGTCTCAGAAGCCATAAATTTCTGGGTAACGTCATCTAATGGGTTTTTAAGGAAAGTAGGAAGTCTAGAAGCCCAGCACTATCCTTTTGAGATAAACAGCAGTGAGAATTACCTGCTGTGTGTTTTGGTAAAACTGGCAAAGGCAGCTTATTAGACTAAAGAAATTCTTGATCTAATGTGATATTTCTTCCTTTTTTATTTACTGTAAGTCAGCATATTTCTGCTTAAGCACATATCTAACCATTTGCTAGAATAATAGGAAAAATATACTTTCATCGTTATGAATAATAATCATAGCAATCATGATTTTTTTGCTGTTGTCATTATTATTGTAGTGCTGCAGTACAAATATTCAGGACACAAAAAAGATTACTGGCCTTTATACAACTTTCTCTAAAGTTACATGGCCAGTAAATGACAGAATTGCATGTGCATGATATATTTAAAAAGCTCCACAGGTGATTCTCGTGCATAGCTAGTGCAGTTTTTATACTGTCATTGTCTTATTTGACCTCTGGGTAACAACCATTTCTAGTAAATAGAATAGGTATTACTAGCCTGTAAGCACAAGTTTTATTAAGAAAGTAATGGCTTCAAGATTACTTACTTCGTAAGTAGTTGTTAGATCCAGAAACCAGGCCCTCTAATTCCTCAGAGAGAAGTTGCACTTTCTCTTTTAAATAAAGCAATTATAAAAAAAGTCAATTGTTATTTTTTTTGTATGTATTAAGGGTGAAGAAAAAGATGAATTACTACACTTTTTCCAAATTGTGACTGATTCTCTCTTCTGGCTAGTGGGAGGCCATGTTCAACTTATCCAAAATGGTAAGACAAAAAATATTTAATGTAACTGATAGTCATTATAAAGACATCTGCTAACAGTTTGATCTTTTTTCTAAAAAAAAATATATATATACACACATCATTAACTATACACATAACCATAGTTAAGTGAACCCATGTTGAAATAACCCCACATACAAGAAAATAAGAGCCCATTTGGACACTCCAGCTTTAAATAGCCAACATTGACAATGTGAATATTATATTAAGGAGACAATTGCTAAAATACAACTTTTTCCTGAGCTTTTTCTATGTAGCAAATCCTCACAAGAATTAATGACAATTTTAATGATTTAGTCTAGAGAGGAAATTTTTTTAAGTTTCAAAGATTACAGTTGTATTTTAGACTTAGTGTGAGAGAAATCCCTGTGTACAGAGTAGATATAATTTAACTCATAGACTAACTATTCATATAAAGTAAGCTTTTATATAATGACATTTTAATTTGGAAGTTATAGGGTATTTCTACACTTGAGAACTATATATGTTAGTATGAGAACTATATATGTTAGTATTATATTATGTTTTCTTAATGCTGAAAAATAATCCTTAATGATAATTTTGGCAGCATTTCCATCTTCTTGAAAGAGATTTATTCTGAGGTGAATAGAACTGTATAAGAACAATATAAGAACACTGATATAGGGGAGGGCTGGGGCAGTGGGCTGGGATGGGAGTAGAAGACAGAAAACTGTGTAAAAACAACAACTAAAATAAAAATTTAAAAAAAGAACACTGATATATTTTAGAAATTGAAATTTGAACTGTATTTCTATTTTTAATTTTTTCTTTTAGAATTATTCATAAACATAATTTAAAGAGCAAATAGTTTGTAAGGATTATTAAACAAAAAACACAATCTCTAGTCTTCTTGCTTCACTCCATGTCCCATTTTCCCAAGCCAACTATTGATACTTTCAGTTAGTATAACTAATACTCTTGATAGTTATATTCCTGTAGAGCTAAGGAACATGCTTAGATGCTTCCTTTTGGAAAAACAAAAACAAAAAACATTATCTACTCATTTCCCATTATGGCATGAATATTACTATGAAGTCTCCAATTTAAAGAACTGTTTTACCAAAAATACAATATAAAGTACTTAGACTCACTACAGTGGGATGTAAAAGACCTTGTAAAAACAGAGACAGCAAGAGAGAGAATACTTGACTAATTTAAAACATAGGCCATATTTCTTTTTAAAAATAATAACTATAACAAAATGACAATATAACTCAGATTTATAGATTTAAAATATCAATAAAATAGGTATTAAAACTAAATTAAGCTATTGTGAAGTTCAAATGCAATAAATAAGGTGGTACAAAATTGGAATCTTCGGTAACCTTTCCTCTCTAACAAGAATCAGCTGCTTAGAGAAATGGCTAGCTATAGATCTGGAGTAGGAAATATGCAAGGTAAACCTGAAGAATCTGGAATACCAGATAAAAAGGAAGCAATCAAAGTCTGTTAGAATTCTGTGAAGAGGATTCAGGAGCCAAAATAAGGAAGCTTCTACTAGTCAGAAATGGGGAATTTGAACAGCAATCAGGAAAATAACTACAGTTGATTGAAACATATCAAATATAATGAGACTTTTTAAAAATTACCATTAGAGTCTACTAGGGAACCAATTCATTTTGGTAAATGGAGACACCAGTATTTATCTTGGCTTTTTCTAACATATTGATGAGGAGAAATTTCTTTTTGTAAAGTATTCCAACTAATAAGTGAAAAAAGAATGATGACTAGCATTGTTTTGCAACCCTTAGTGAATTAACAGATTTAGAAATTAATCATCTGTCACTGTCTACATCTCAAAAGGAGGTGCAGCCAGAAACTAAGTGCCTCCTAATGGCTCACTATAACCTCACATATGAAATGTGTATGACAATAATTGAAACATGCATCTTTTCAGTCCTCTAGCTCAACTGTTAATTTATAGAAGGTGAAACAAATTATACCCCAGAAATGCAACTATCAAAAACAGACTGTGGGAAGCTCATAGAACAATTGACATAGTTTCACCAACAAATCCATTTCAAGAGAAAGGGTAGAGGAGGAATCCACAGATTAAAAGAAATTGAAATATAATTAGTTACAGTGTGTGGTATCTTACTTAGATCTTAATTCAAACAAACTTTTAAAAATTCACAAAACCATTGGAAATTGGAGCACTAACTGAATATTTGATAAAATTAAGGAATTGTGATTATTTAGGTTAGATAATGGATGTGTTTTATTGTTTAATAATTCATTTTTTGTGAATATATATTGAAATATTTGTAGATTAAATGAATCAATGTCTTGGATTTACTTCAGAATTAAACGGGAGATAGGAAAAAGATGGGATAACTGGCAAAGCAAGTTTAGCCAATGAACCAAGATCATTGTTAAGTTGAATGACTGCTACATGCAAGCAAGGCAATTATACTATTTTCTCAACCCTTATATATATGAAATTTTCATGATAAAAAGTTGACTTAAATAAAGAAATATACGAAAGTATTAGTTTTTGTTTTGGAGACTAAATCTTTATCTGACTACACTTGAAAAACAAAATAGGGTCTCCAAAAATAAGTTGCATAGTAATATATTATAAGATAAACAGTATAAAATAAAATAGAATGACAAATTATTTTAGCATAATTTTTTCCAACATAGAAAAAGATAAACTAATATACACAGTATACGAGGTCTGTCCAGAAGGTATCCAGCCATGTAATATGAAAAATAGAGGCATTTATTGAAGAAGATACAGGAAACATTGTACATAGGACAATGATGCCTCAGTTCCCTTCACATTAGGCACCTTTGGACCTCACACAGTTCTCTCAGTTGCCCTCAGCTGCCCTGTCATGTATTCCTGAATCTTGTTGATGGTCTGAAATCTTTTTCCTTTCAAAGGTGACTTTAGTTTTGGGAAAAGTCAGAAATCACAGGACACCTAGTCTGGGCTGTAGGGGGCTGAGTCACTGGGCACTTTGATGTCTTGCCAAAAACCTCTGCATGAGATGTGATGCATGAGCAGGTGCGTTGTCATGATGAAGCTCCAATTACTAGTTGTTCACAGCTGTGGTCTTCGGAATCTTCCAAATAGTTTCCAAAGAGGAATGTTCCAGCTTAATGCAAAATTTGATGCAGATTCATTACTCTACTTGCTCAGTCATTTTGAATGCAATGGCCACACAGTACACATGCTCACTCACTGGCGTCCGCCATTCGACTGACTAGTACAGTGAAGTTGTCATCATTCACACATGTACATTCTAGTCTACTCTCCTTGGCTCCCAGGTTACATCAATGTGGTACAAAGTGTTCTCATTATTTTAGCAATGGCTGCACTTTTTCCGGACAGACCTCATATACTACATGATTTCAGTGAATTCAAAGTTAATTAAAGAGTTAATAAAACATCTTTAAGTAGGTAAAAATGGAGTGGTGTACTTATCCCAGCTATTTAAAATAATTTTTTTTTACTATTGAAGTCCTAGAAAATAAGCCATAGAAATATTTAACTGTAGTGAAATTGTTTTTTGAAGTTGTTAATTATTTTAAAAGTGACAGCTAGTGAAATATTGAAATATAGACTATGTAAACAGACATGAAGAACACTAGTCAATATGTGAGAGAAATCAAATATGTTCCCTCTGGAGATAGAAAGAGGAAAGGTGTTAGTTTTGTAGAAACTAGGGGAGTGTTCACAGAGCTTCCTCGCCACATAACTGATTCTGCCTTAATTAAAATTCTGATTAGGTAGTGGAGAAGGAAATTGAAACATTTATTGGGAGCCTACCCTGTCTGGGACATTCTACAGTAGTCTGAGACAACTGCTGTTTCTAGTGAAGAAATGAATGTTCCCAGAAGTTAAACAACTTGGCAGTAAGCATTCAATGCTAAGTCTTCATAACTGGCTGCTGAGAGCCTAAAAATTATTAACCAATAAAAGCAAATGTTATTTTGTACTTAATGATTATATTATTTTTTAAAACAAAATGTTAGCAAGCTTGATACATTTTATAACAATTAAATTTTTTAAGGATGTGATTATATTCATATGTACCATTTTCATAGTTTCTCTTCACAAAAAATTTGATTTTATTCACTGGAATTCACTGCTAGAAAAAGATTCAAATTTAAGATCTATTTTATTTAAGGGGAGATAAGAGATTCTTAGCTTGGTATTTATGGATACTCTCTGACTGTTTATCATAACTGCTCATAGAAATGGAACAACTACCTTGGTCATTGTGGTTCCATTTGTTGGTGCATTGTCCCATAGCCTTAGGCATCGTGGGTTTGAGTCCTGGTCAGGGCACATGCCTGGGTTGTGGCACGTGCCTAGTTAGGGCACTTGCAGGAGGTAGCCAGTCAGTGTTTATCACATCAGTGTTTCTCTCCCTCTCTCTAAAATCAGTGGGCATGTCCTTGAGTAAGGATTTAAAAAATGGAATCACTTACTTATGGTTATTGAAATTGCCTATCTCAAAAATTTTCTTTATTAAGTGCACACGGGCAGGAAGTTTAGCAGAAATAGTCATACTTTGGTTTGGAAAAGACAAGTAAATCTCAATTGTGTCATCATAAAATCTTTGTTTTAATTTTTCTTTTTCTTTCTTACTTTAGTACTACAAAGTGATAATTTCTTGCACTTACTGCAAACTGATAATGTTCAAATAGGATCTACAGTCATGACTATGGTACAGAACATACTACACATCAACAGGTGACTTGGTTTTAGAAAATATTTATAATTTTTACTTTTGATTAGAAGCATTACCAATTTATTCCAGTTTTGCTGAATGAAATTAATTGCATGTGGATTGTACGACACTTATTACCAGTGTCTTTTAGAAAAATGAATGTAAAATACATTGAAACACTAAAAATTTATTATTAAATTGCCATCTTATTTGAGAGCTTAAGATTTTATTTCAGATCTCACACTTAGTGAAGAAAAATTACTGTCATTTGTAAAGTAAAATTTTCAGATCACAAAATGCTTAGCATTGTGAAAGGTGCTATAGAAGGGCATAAAAGAAGCAATAAGCAATCTCCCCAAGTTAAAATGGAATTCACAGCATACACAGTTGAAATAATTGATTTTTTCAGTTCAATGTGGATTTATTAAGCATCTACTATGTGCCCAGTGTGTGTCTGTCGTTAGGCTTACAAAATTAAGATATAAACCTTGTCTTCAGGTCGCTTACAATGTAATGGAAGAGACTAACACATGAACATATTATATTATAGTGTATTAAGTTATGATGTTAAAGGTATGCACAAGTGTTTGGTTAGAGGAGATTCTAACCTAAACTCGGGTGATGCTTGCTGGAGAAGGTAACACCTGAGATGAAACTTTAAGAATGAGAAATTAGCTAACAAGGAAGAAAAGAAAACTGTATGTCTAGTCAGATGTAACAATATAAGCAAATGCACAGAGATAAGTAAAAACATACCGAGGGTGAAGAATAGGTACGCTTCATTGTTCCCGGCATTTAAAATTTGGTATGTGGAGGTGGCTAGCAAGTTCTGCAGAGACTTAAATCATGAAAAGTTTATATGCTGTGTTAAGGACACTAGTCTTATTCTGTAGGAAATGGTGACCATTGAAAGAGTTTTAAAGTGGATAAAAATGGTCAGATTACATTTCACTTATGTCACTCTGGTCACTGTGGAGGAAAGATTAATGGGGGATAAAACTCTAGACCAAGAGAGCAATTAGAGGAAGAAACCATAGTAATCCAACTGCAAGTAATAACATTTTGGCCTTGGACACTGCTACCAAGGGAATGGATTTTAAAAACTAATGAATAAAATCATCAGGATTTCACTTCCACTTGGGATCAGGATGGAATAATAGAATGGATTTACCCTACCACCTGAAAAAGAAAAAACAAAACAAAACAAAATAAACACCAGGTAAAACATGAAAAAACAGTTTTCAAGAAACTGGACTTCAGTTGATGAAAGGAAGTAAGCCCTGAGACAAAGGAATGAACAGAGTGATGCAGGGAGGGGTATCCCAGCCAGGCTGAATTGAAGAGATAGAGCTGAGAGTCTGGGGAAAACAAAATGGCTAGAGTTCATAAGACAGAGTACCATAGAAGAGAGAGCCACATAGAGAGACAACTTGAGACATCTTCAGAGAGTTCCCTTCCGGTATTTGGTAGACTACTGATCAGCATATGTGTTCTAGGAAACTACCCAATGTAAGGGAAAACCATCCAAAAGGATTAAAAGGGGCAGTATCAGGAGATCATACAGAGCCAAGAATACTGCCTGACTCCAACAGCCAAACTGGAAAATCTCATGAATTATGGACCATTGTGTAGAATACTCAAGATTTTACCTTGGTAGTGGGGGATAATTATCAGTAGACTGAGCACTATTCTGGACCATCCAAGCAAAATAAAAGCAGGACCCAAAAGGATCAAATTATTTTCAACTAATTTAACTGCATCTTATTGTTGAAATTGCCTACTTCTTAAAATCTTTTTTTATTGTAAAGTACACAGGGCAGGAAATTTAGCAGAAATGGTAATGCTTTGATTTGACTTCAGAAGGATGAGGGAGTCCCACTTGGGCCATCAGAGAATCTTTGCTTTAATTTCTTTTCTCTTTCTTTAGAAGAGAAGGTGATCATTTCTTACAGTCAATGCAAACTGATGATGTTCAGATAGAGTCTGCAATTATAATTATGCTATAAAACAATACAGATCAGCAGGTGACTTGGTTTTACAAAACATTACTGTTTTTTGTTTTATTGGTCAGAATTATTACCAATTTTGCTAAAATGACTCTTGAAAAATCTCTAACAGAAAGAAAACTTAAAAATATTTTTAGGAATATAAAAATATCTAGCATCCAATGAGATAAAGTTCATACAAGTACCAGGCATACAAACAAGCAGGACAACAGAACCCCTAGTGAGAAGAATCAGTTGATCAATACTAACATATACAAACAGGCAAGGACATTAGAATAGTTATTATAGCTGTGTTCCATTTGTTCAAGAGGTTTAATAAAGACATATATAAGACCCAAAATGAGATGAAAATACACTGGATTGAATTAATAGCAGGTTAACATGGAAGGAGATTAGTGGATTTGAAGACATAGCAGTACAAACTATCCAAAATGAAATGGAGAAAAGTAATCAAAAAATAGGAAGGAGAGAGGGAGGGAACATCATTGGTCTGTAGTACTATTTCAGACAGCTTTATATGGTATAATCAGAGTATCTAAAAGACATAGTATAGTCAGAAGAAAATATTCAAAGGAATGGTTGCTGTAAATTTTCCAAATTTCATGAAAACCATAATCTTCCACTCAAGAAGCTCATGAAACCCCAAGGACAAATAAATGTGAAGAAAATTCTGCACCAAGGCATGTTGTAACCAAAGTGTTTAAACTGTGAAAAGAGAAAATATTAAAAGCAGCCAGAGGGAAAAAGGTATCAGATACAGAGGAATGAAGATGAGGAATTACAGTAACATTTTTATCAGAAACAATGCAAGAAAAAGATAGTTGACCAACATTTGTGTATCTTTTTAAAATTCTTTTATAAAACTATAATTGATATACAGTATCATTAATTTCAAGTGTACAACAGAGATTGGACATTTATATACCTTACAATGTAATCACGGTGATCAGTCTAGTAACCAACTGTCACTGTGCAAAATTATTATATATTACTGACATATTCTCTGTACTGTACACTACATCCCTGTGGCTTATTTATTTTTTTAACTGGATGTTTGTAGAGCAACATTTTTAAAATACTGAAAGAAAATACTGTCAAGCTAAAATTTTATCCTTGGTGAAAATATGTTTACATAAAGGCAAAATATTTTTTCAGAAATCAGCAGCAGACGCACACTTAAAGAAATGTTTAAGTAAGTCCTTCAGCCAGAAGGAAAGTAGGTTTACACAAAAAATGAAGACTATCAGAAATGGTTAAGATTATTTTTCTTATAATATAAAATAACATTTGCTCACATAAAAATAGTAACGTATTTGGGGTTTTATAACATGTGTTAGTAAAATGTATTACAACAGTAGCATAAATGCAGGAAGGAGAGAAATGGAAACATGTAGTTTGCTATATGCTTAAAAGTAAAAGGATGAAAAAAGATATAACATGCTCACACTAGTCAAAAGACAGCCAGAATGCCTATATTAATATCAGAAGAAGTAAGTTTCACAGTAAAGAATATTATTAGTGATAAAGTTATTTCCTGATAATAAAGATCTCAGTTCATCAAGAAAACATTTATTGACCTAATAGCAGAGCTTCAAAATACACTAAAAAAATTGATAGAACTTCAAGGACAAATAGACAAATCTGCAGTTAAAATGAAAGATGTCACTATACCCCTCTTGATAGTTGATAGAATAAGAGAAAAATTTATTACGACTGCAGAAAATTTGAACAACAATATTAGCTAACTTGACCTGATTGACATTGTCAGAAACTACCAAACAACAGTGAATGCCTATTTTCAAATACAAATAAACATTAACAAAGATAGACAATTTGGGGGGCCATAAAACAAGTGCCAATAAACATGAAAGTATTTAACTCATACTGCCCTCAATGGAATTAAAATGGAAATTAACAGCAAGAAGATCTCTAAAAATATCCCAAAACATTTGGGAAATAGTAATGCAATAACCCAAAGGACAAAGAAGAAATCAGAAATTAAGTTAGAAATTATTTTTAAATGAATGGAAATGAAAACACAACATGTCCAAACTTGGGGGGATGCATCTAAATTAAAACAGAACTTTATCTTAGGAATTCAGGACTAGTATAATAGTATAAAGTCAAATGAAAAATTTATATCACTTATACCACTAAACGCCTGTATTGGAAAAGAAAAGTCTCAAATCATTGACCTTGGCTTCTATTTTAAGAAACTAAGAAAAAAGGGAATTAAACTCAAAGTAAGCAGAAGAAAAATAATAAAAATCAAAAAAGAAATAAAATAGTAAACAAAAAAATAGAGAAAATCAATGAAACTATAAGCTGGTTCTTTGAGAAGAGCTATAAAATTAATAAACCTTTAACAAGACTGACCATGGGGAGGGAAGAGAGAATGCGAACTGCCAATATCAGGAATTTGAGATAAAATGGTAGAGTCTATAGATATTAAAAGTACAAGGGAATAATATGAACAACTTTGTATAGATGAAACAGACAAGTTAGTTGAAAAACACAAACTACCAAAACTCATCAAGAAACCATAGATAACCTGAATATACCTATAACTAAAAAAAATTGAATTTGTAACTGAAACACTTTTCACAAAAATAATGCTAGGACTAGATGGTTTCTTCACTGATAAATTCTAATAAACATTTAAGGACTAAATAATCCTAAACAAACTATTCCAGGAAATTGAAGAGGAGGAAGTACTTCTAAAATCATTATATGTGGTCAGTAATACCTTGATACCAAAACCAGACAAAGACATGAGAAAACTACTCATCAATATATTCAAGAACAGAGATGCAGAATATTATAAACAAAAATTTAGCAAGTTGAATCCAACTATTAAAAAGTCAATACAACTTAAATAAGTTGGGTTTAGCCCAGGAATTCAGGACTAGTGTAATATTCTAAAGTAAATCAATATAATTCATCATAGTAACAAACCAAAAAAGGAAAAACATACCATATTAATAGATGCAGAAGAAGTATTTGATAAAATTCAACATCTATTCCTGATTTTTGAAAAAGAAAAACTGCAAAGAACCAGCCCTTGGTTTCATTGATGTTTTCTATTGTTTTTTTTAGACTCTATTTTATGTATTTCTGGTCTGATATTTATTATTTCCTTTCTTCTGCTCACTTTGCACTTTGTTGTTCTTTTTCTAGTTCCTTTAACAGTAAAGTTAGGTTGTTTAGTTGAGGTTTTTCTTGTTTCTTAAAATAGGCTTGTGATGCTATGAATTTCCCTATTAGGACTGCTTTCGTTGTGTTTCATGTTTTGAGTTATTGTGTTCTTGTTTTTATTTGTTTCAAAGTATCTCTTGATTCCTTCCTTTATTTCATTTTAGATCCATTCATTGTTTAGTAACATGTTATTTAGCCTCCATGTCTTCGTGTGTTTTTCAGTGTTTTTTCTTGTGATTGATTTTTAGTTTCATAGCATTATGGTCAGAGAAGATGCTTGATATGATTTCAGCCTTAAATGTATTGAGATTTGTTATGTGGTCTATGCTATAAAATGTTTCATGTTCACTTAAAAAACATATATGCTACTGCTTTGGGATGAATTGCTCTGTAGATATAAATTAAATCCAACTGCTCTAGTGTGTCATTTAAGGCAGCTGTTTTCTTGTTTCTTTTCTTTTCTTTTTTTTTAAAGATTTTATTTAATTTATTTTTTAGAGAAGGGAAGGGAGAGAGAAAGAGGGAGAGAAACATCAATGTGTGGTTGCCTCTCACATGCCCCCTGCTGGGGACCTGGCCTGCAACCCAGGCATGTGTCCTAGACTGGGAATCGAACCTGTCACTCTTTGATTCACAGGCTGGCATTCAACCACTGAGCCACACCAGCTATTTTCTATTGTCTTGTTTATTTTCTGTTTGGAAGATCTATCCATTGATATCGGTGGAGATTAAAATCCCTTACTATGACTGAATTACTTGTCAAAGATTGGCAAACTTCTAATCAGATCAGAGAGAGAGAAGATGCCAAATAAAATCAGAAATGAAAGAGAATGAAACAGAAGTAACAACTGATACCAAAGAAATATAAAAGATTATAAGAAAAATAATACAACTATATGCCAAAAAGATTGGGACAACCTGATGAAATCTGGAAAATCTGGATGAAATGGATAAACTCCTACAAACATGCAATTTTCCAAAGTTAAATCAGGAGGAATCAGAGAATCTGAATAGACAGATTACACCTAATGAAATTCAAGCAGTAAAAAAAAAAAAAAAAAAATTCCAATAAACAAAAGTCCTGGGCCACGTGACTTCACAGTTCAAAGAAGAATTAACACCTCTCCTTCTCAAACTACTCCAAAAAATTCAGGAGGAAGAAACTCCAAACTCATTTTATAAGGCCTGCATTATCATAATTTCAAAACCAGACAAAGATACTACAAAAAGGAAAATTATAGATCAGTATCCCTTCTGTATGCTAAAGTTGTCAACAAAATATTAGCAAACTGGATCCAGCAACACACTGAAAAGATCATACACAATGATCAGGTGGTATTTATTCCAGGGCTGCAAGGTTGCTACAGTATGCACAAATAATAAATGTGGTACACCACATAAGCAAAATGAAGGATAGAAACCATGAGATCATACAAATAGATGCAGAGAAAAGCATTTGATAGAATCCAACACCACATACAATCAAAATTGTCAGCAAACTGAAAATAGAGGGAACATGCCTCAACATAGTAGAGGCCATATATGACAGACCCACAGCCAACATCATACTCAATAGGTAAAAACTGCAAGCATTCCTCTTAAGGTCAGGAACAAGACAAGGGTGTCTACTTTCACCACTCTTATTCAACATAGTTCTGGAAGTCCTAGCCACAGCAATCAGATGAGAAGAAGAAATAAAAGGCATCCTAATTGGAAAGGAGGGAGTAAAACTGTAATTATTTGCAAACGACATGATACTGTGTATAGAGAACCTAAAGGTTCCATCAGAAAAACTGCCCAGGCTGGAGTGGCTCAGTGGATTGAGTGCCAGCCTGTGAACCAAAGGGTCACTGGTTCGATTCCCAGTCAGGGCACATGCCTGGGTTGTGGGCCAAGTCCCCTGTTGGGGGTGTGTGAGAGGCAACCACACATTGATGTTTATCTCCTCCTCTTTTTCCCTCCTTTCCCCTCTCTCTAAAATTAAATAAATCAAATATTTTAAATTAAAAAACCCTATTAGAACTGATACATGAATTCAGTAAAGTAGTAGAATGCAAAATAATTATTCAGAAATCAGTTGTAATTTATACACCAATAATGAACTATCACAAACAGAATCTAAGAAATCAATCCCATTTACATTGCATGAAAAAATGTAAATTTAGGAATAAATTTAACCAAAGATGTAAAAGATCTGTACTGGGAAGATAAGACACCAAAGAAAGAAATTAAAGAAGATACAAATGAGTGAAAGAATGTATCATGTTCATGGATAGGAGAAATTAACATCATTAAAATGTCCATATTACCCAAAGCAATCTATAGATTCCATGCAATTCCTATTGAGATACCAATGACATATTTCACAGAACTAGAACAAATAATCCAGAAATTTATATGGAACCACAAAAGACCCCAACTAGCCACAGAAATCTTGAGAAAGAAGAACAAAGTTGAAGGAATCACACTATCTGGTATCAAACTATACTGCAAGGCTATTGTAATCAAAACAGCCTGGTACTTGCATAAAAACAGACATATAGACCAGTAGAACAGAATAGAGAGCCAAGAAATAAACCCATGCCTATATGGCCAATTAATATTTGACAGAGTAGGCAAGAATATGCAGAGGGGTAAAGACAGTCTTTTCAGTAAATGGTATTGGTAAAATCGGACAGATAACATGCAAAAAAAAATGAAACTAGACCACCTTCTTAAACTATACACAGGAAAAACTCAAAATGGATTGAAGACTTAAATGTAAGACTTGAAACCATAAAAATCCTAGGAGAAAATATAGGCCGTAAAATCTCAAACTTTTCTCATAGCAATATTTTTTCTAATATATCTTCATGGGCATGGGAAACAAAAGAAAAAATAAACAAATGTGACTACCATCAGACTGAAAAGTTTTTGCGTAGCAAAGGAAACCAACAAAATGAAGAGAAAACCCACTGAATGGGAGAACGAATTCATCAGTGAAATATCTGATAGTGGGTCAATATCCAAAATTTGTAAGGAACTTATAAAACTCAACATCAAGAAAAAAAAGAAAAGAAACCAATAGAAAAATGGGCAAAGGACCTCAGTTGACACTAATGCAAAGAGGTCATGCAAATGGCCAATAGACATATACAAGATGCTCTCATTGTCACTCATCATCAGAGAAATGCAAATTAAAACCACAGTGAGATATCATCTCATGCCTGTCAGAATGGCTATCATTAATAAATTAGCAAACAAGTGTAGGCAAGTATGTGGATAAAAGGGAACCCTCGTGCACTGTTGGTGGGAATGCAGAATGGTGCAGCCACGGTGGAAAGCAGTATGGAGTTACCTGCAAAACTTAAAAATGGAACTGCTTTATGACCCAGCAAATTCCACTTCTGGGATTATATCTGAAGAAACCTGAAACACTAATTTGAAAGAATATATGCACCCTTATATTTACTGCAGCATTATTTACAATAGCCAAGATTTGGATGCAGCCCACGTGCCCATTAATAGATGAGTTGATAAAACAACTATGGTACATTTACACAATGGAATACTACTCATCTGTAAAAAAGAATGAGATCTTACCTTCAGTGATGTCTTGGATGGTCCTGGAGAGTGTCATTCTGTGTGAAATAGGCCAGTTAGAGAAAAACAAATACCATATGATTTCACTGTTATGTGAAATCTAATCAAAATAAATACAATGGAAACAGACTCATAGATACAGAAAACAGACTGACAGCTGTCAGATGGGAAGTGAGATTGGGGACTGGAAAAAGTAAAGGGATTAAGCCGCCCCACTACCCCCAGAAAAAAGCCTCATAGACACAGACACTAGTAGGATGATTACCAGAGGGAGAGGGGGTTTGGGAAAGGTAAAAGAGGGTATGATGTGTTAAATGGTGATGGAAGGAGACTTAACCTTGGGTGGAGAACACACAATACAATATACAGATTATTTATTATGGAATCATACAACTGAAACCTATATAATTTCATTAACCAATATTACCCCAATAAATTAGTTTAAAACAAGATAACTCTTAGCAAAGTAGTAATAGAAGGTAGTACTTCCTTAACCTGTTGAAGGACATCTAGGAGAAACGTACAGTTGAGATTTTTAATGGTAAATTATTAAATGCTTTCCTTGTGATATCAACCAAGATAGGAATGCCTACTTTGAACAATGCCATTTCTGAACATTGTACTGGAGTATCTAGCTAGTACAGTCAAGCATTTTTGTCTCCATATGTCATTAAGCAATGAACCATGTAGTACCTACCGTCTTGTGGTTTTCTTATTGTTGTCTTGAAGCTTTTGAGTCATCTGTTTAATAATTTACACATTTATCTTTACTCCACAGTTTGATTGTATGTTTTTCTGAGGACAGGGCTTCTAGCTACTTTGTATTCCTTATTTTACCTAGCATGGTGCCTTAGACATAGTGTGAATTCAGTAAATACTAATTGATTTATTGTGCTACATTCTTGGAATTAAGCTACACATTATAAAAATGGTTATCTTCTTGGATCAGGCCAGTCAGGCATCAAGTTGCTGAACATTTTATCTTTGATTTGTTGTGATATGTATATATCAATTAGTAATGGTACATTTTTTCTTTTTTTATGTTGTTTTATTAGTGGTGATTTACTCAGAATAGAAGCAAAAACGCTGCATTCAATTTTAGATGAAGTTATTTTCAAGCTTTTATCAACTCTTAGTCCAGTCATGAGAAATACTGCTACAAAGCTGCTACTGTTGATGGCACAATCCCATCAGGAAATATTGATTTTATTAAGACTAAGTGCCTGCTACAAAGGTAGTACATTTATTCTTTCTTTTCTTGAGATTTGAAAAAATAACATTTTTATTGAAAAAAGCAATAATCGAAATGTGCAAATAAAACCCTATCGCAACAGATACCATTTGAGGAAAAAGTATGTAATCAAGCTGTCTTCCTGTCTTCACAGACAGCATATGGTAACATTGTTGATGAGTTGACAATTAATATTTACTCTCTCTCTGACAAAAAAGTTATGTATTGAATATACCATATAGTGTTATAAAATTATGACCAAACAGATCAGTTACCTTACCAAGACTAACTTTACTGGGGAAAACAGAGCTGTGCTTGACAATTGACCATACTTTTGATCTTTACATCAATTAATAATTACTCTAACTCGTTCACTGCTCAAAAACAAACATTCCTCAAAAACAAAACATTTCCCTCACTGCTAAATCAAATGTATATGTGAATAAAAAGTCAGAAAACTTAAGGTGGAAAGGGCTTAATGTATTACCATTCTCATATAATAGCTTCCCTTTAATTGGAGGTTTACTGTTAGATTCTATTCCACGTACTTTAAATGCATTAAAATATCTAGTCATCATAACAACCCTATGAGAGCTATTCTTTATTTTATAGCAGTGGGAACAGAGACATAGAAAAGTTAGATAATTTACTTAAGATTATACAGTTTTTTAAAAATTTTCAAGCAAAGTTATATGTTAGCTTTGTTTTGTTTGCTAGCCAGAGTCATGAATCACTACAGTATATTTTCTTACTCAGTATATTTTCTTACAGTGAGGAAATGGATTCTAGCTTATTAAATAAATGTATTTATACAGGATTATATTATGAGGAAAAATTAAAAGATTAGAATGCAATGTGATACATTTAATGCCAAAATGTTCTTTTATAATTATTTTTTTTAAGATTTTATTTTTTTTTTAAGAGAAGGCAAGGGAGGGAGAAAGAGAGGGAGAGAAACATCAATGTGTGGTTGCCTCTTGAGCACGTCCTACTGGGGGGCCTGGCCCACAACCCAGGCACATGCCCTGAGTGGGAATTGAACCGGCAGCCCTTTGGTTCCCAGGCTGGCACTCAATCCACTGAGCCACACCAGCCAGGGCTGTTTTATAATTCTTGTTGGTACACTTTTACTAACTTGCCTTGTACCAGTCATTACTGTGAACATTGTAATTATTTTGTGTTATAAGGATAGAGAGGGAGAGAAAGTGCCAGTAATAAAACCCATCTAATTGGTATTGTGCCAGATGTACATTTTTAAATCTGTAATTTCTTCTGTAGAAACAAATATTCCAGCAGAGTTCATTATAAAGGAATCTCACCTTAACAATCCTTCTTCCCTTTCTTTTTTTAATAGTAGAATTTACTCAGTTTCTTCGGGATATTTTACAATTACTAATACTACTGAGAACTTCAGTTTTTTTCTCCCCATCATCATTTATCCTCCTATCCCCTTTCCTCCTCCACCCACCCCGCTCCCTGAGAACTTCAGTCTTAAAGAGAGTAAGAATTGTGGAAAGATTCATATAGTGGCTTCCCCAATTGTGCACTCCAAAGCCATTGTAGCTTACTTATTTACATTGGATATATATATATTATAATATGTCATTTCAACATGCCTTGGAAATTGTACATACTTTGTACTTCATACTGTTCTGCTTCATTTTGGAATGAAAGTGCAATATTTTCGTGTTATAGCACTTCTGTGCTATTTGCTTAGGAACCTATTGATTTGCCCCAAGTTATTTGCAGTACTGTATATTTTTATTTAACAATAACTTTAACTAATAATAACTAATTATTAAACCTGCCAAGTGTTACCACTGGGTAGGCATTACTCAGTATGTATTCATTATCTTTTAAAAAATATTTCAGTTTGAGGTAGTTATGTTAAAACAAAATAAATTATGTATCTCTACTTTTTGACTTACTACAATGATTCTACTCCCCTTTTTTTAATTAAAGAGATTGACTAAACAGATTTTGCATCAGATTGCACAAGAATTTTTAGGACAGAGCACATAAGAAGAACTCTTAGAACAGAGGAGTATCCTAAAGTCCTTACTCTAAAAGTCTTTGAGATAAGGAAAAATAAAATCATTTGATTAATCTTGTCATGTTCCTTTATTTCTAAATCAGCCTTTTTAACCTCAAATTAACAGATTAGCTGATAAAATCATGTTTTATTAGTATTAATTATATCTTTTTTATTCCATTTCAGGACTCAGAAGCCTACTAAATAAACAAGAGCCCGGGACAGAGTTTTGTCAAGAATTTAGACAGCTCATTCGCCTTTTAAGCCCTAAGGTCCATCAGGAAGTAGAAGAGCAGGTATTAATTTATAAAAAATGATATGCATGATACTTGCTAACATTTCAGTAAATGTTTTAATTTCAAAATTTGGAGTAGTAATCTCTTGAATCTTTGATTTTTTCTCTCTCCCCCTTTCTTTAGTTATTTCTCAAGATCCAGAGCAGCCATAGTTTGATGGGGAAAGGGATTATTTATGGACTGAATTTTAACACCAGGCCCTTTTTTATTTTTATTTTTTAGCCTGTACATAGTTCTTCATACCTTGAATCCACATTTTAGATATTGCCTAAGTGAGCCTAACATAACTCCTTTTGGGGGGCGGTGTCAGGTTTAATACTTATACGCTTTCCTTGACATGGGCCTAAGAAAATGTTGCCTCATGCCCAACATATTAGAGATGGCATTAATATTTTCTCAAGCCTGATAGTTTAAGAGGTAAACTTACTAAAAAAGTCTTTCTTAGAGATGTCTCTCAGTTAATTCTGGCATTTAATTTCAGAAACTACATCAAGCAGCTTGCCTGATTCAAGCTTATTGGAAGGGTTTCCAAACTAGGAAGAGATTAAAGAAGCTTCCATCTGCTGTAATTATTTTACAGAGGAATTTCAGGTAAAAAATTTTGGTGAGAGGAATAATGACCCAAGAGGGCTAAATGCGTCTTAATTAGAGTATAGCTGAGTGAAAATGTAGAGATTTGGGTTGGTTGTTGTTTTGGTGGGTTTTTTTGTTTTTTGGGTTTTTCTTTTTTCCAGTTTTCTAATCTGTTTCTTTTATTCTTATTCTCATTGTTGTTCTATACATTTCTGAGTAACAGCACTCCAGTAACCAGATGCACTTTCAAAGCAAAGGACATAATGTAAGACAGGACTATAATGTAACAAATACACAATCTTATTCACTTAATAAGATGTTTTTGTGGGCTAAGCCTATGGGGGGAGCCAGTGATAGTTGATTACATTTTTAAACCCTTTAAACTAAAAATTGCCATAATTGTTTATATGTGGTTATGATAAAAATATGTATGTGTATTTAAGTATGTCAACCTTATTTTTCTCAGTAAATAGGGCGTGAGTAGATAATGTTATTGAGATATGAGATATGACATAGTTTGTCATTTATGTCTGTTTCAAGTGGACTAAAAATGAAATGCTCAAGACATGGCCTAGTTTTGATATGACTAACCTATCAGGTTCTTAGGAGCAATGAAAAGAACACACACATAAATGATTTAGCTCTCAGGTCACTTAAATAGACCCATCTCAGAGGTGATTTTTTTGTGTAGCCTAACTTAAAGCTAAATTTTAGTTTGCTAAAGTAAAACTTACATGTTGCAGAAGTCAGTGTTTTTTTAAAAAACACCTGAAACTCAGTAAGTGCAGCTGCATTTCTCAGTTACAAAAATATTTTAAAATAGTGAACTAAAATTTAGCTTTAAGCTAGACTGTGTTGAGAAATGCATTCTTTATCATAAATGACTTGTTCATAAAATCACCTAAGAGCTAACTTGTTTGTGGTGTGTGTGTATATACGCACATGCATGCTTTCAAACATGAAATGAAATCATATGAATCCAGAAACATATTTACAATTTATAGTCACTTCAGTCAATGAACCTCACTTTTTGACTGTCTTGTTGGTTTATATTTTTCACTTCCATCTATATGCTTCATGCTTCATAGTCTTTCAGTTTTGCCATATTTCATTACTTGTAAACTTAAGCTGTTTTCCAAACTTAGGGGTTTTTTTGCCAGATTAAATGTCCTAGTGAAGCAGTTTTAATGATTCCTATGTTTAGTGTGTTAAAAATAATGATAATACATAGTAGGTGTTGTAATCTATAATCACCTAGTAGTTAGAAACAAGTGATTTTTTTGTTGTTGTTTTGTTTTCATCAGTTTGGAAGAAGATGTGTTTTAGGGTCTGTTCTTCTTTACCCTCCATAAGTAGGTAAAGGGCAAAACATCCTTACCTACATGCTAACAACCCAGAAGTTCCCAGAGGTTCCATAGGAGAGGCATGTTTCCAACAGCTCCTGGGAAGGGAAGAGAAAGGTTCTTAAGTTGATCTCTCAGGAGAAGCAAGAGATACTTAGATACTATTCAACTCACCCTATAACCTCTCTAGAACTCCTTCTCCTTTCGGCACACATACTTGAGGTCTTTTCTACCTTTGATAATATAGGTAAGAAAGACATTCTGGTTTGGGTTTTTTTTTTTTAATTGAATTTATTGGGGTAATATTGGTTAATAAAATTATATAGGTTTTAAGTGTACAATTCTGTAATACATCATCTGTATATTGTATTGTGTGTTCCCTACCCAATGTCAAGTCTCCTTCCATCACCATTTATCCCACCATGCCCTCTTCTACCTGCCCCATCCCCCTTTTCACTCTGGTACACAGTACTGTTTTCTGTGTTTGTGAGTTTTTGTTTATTTACTTTGCTTATTCTCTTCACCTTTATCACTCAGACCCCCAGTTGCCCTCCTCTCTGACAGCTGACAGTCTTTTCTGTATCTATGAATCCATTTCTGTTTTATTAGTTTATTTTGTTCATTAGATGCCACATAGAAATAAAATCATATGGTGCTTATCTTTCCCTAACTGCTTTATTTCACTTAGTGTAATACTCTCCAGGTCCATCCATGATGTCACAAAAGATTTCACTCTTTTTTACAGCCAAGTAGTAGTCCATTGTGTAAATCTACAACAGCTTTTTTATCTACCCACCTACTGATGGGCTCTTGGACTGCTTTCAAATCTTAGCTATTGTAAATAACAATGTAATGAACATAGGGGAACATACATTCTTTCAAATAGTGTTTCAGATTTCTTTGGATATATTCCTAGAAGAGAAATTGCTGGGTCATAAGGCAGTTCTATTTTTAATTTTTTGAAGAAACTCCATACTGCTTTCTACAGTGGCTGTACCAGTCTGCATTTTCACTAACAATTAAACCTGTCTGGTGTAGTGTGTCATTTAAGGCTGCTGTTTCCTTGTTGATTTTTTGTCTGGAAGATCTATCCATTTATGTTAATGGGGTGTTAAAATCCCTTACTATGACTGTATTACTGTCAGTCTCTCCCTTTAGTCCATGTTTAGGGACTCCTATATTGGGTTAATCAGTGTTTACAAGGGGTATATCCTCTTGTTGGATTGATCTGTTTAGTATCATGTAATGTCCTTTTTCTCTGTTGTTATGGCCTTTGTTTTGAAGTCTGTTTTGTCTGATATAAATAAGTATTGCTATGTTTTCATGCACAAAATCTTTTTTTCATCCCTTTACTTTCAGTCTGTGTGCATCTTTCGTTCTGAGGTGGTCTCTTATAAACAGCATATATATGGGTCTTGTTATCCATTCAGCAACTCCCTGTCTTTTGACTGAAGAATTTAATCTGTTTACCTTTAAAATGATTATTGATAGGTACATATTTATTGCCATTTTGTTCTTTATAACAACATTCCTCTGGGTTTTTTTTTCTTCTTAAAGAAGACCCTTTACCTTTCTTGTAGTACTAGTTTGGTTGTGATGAACTCCTTTAGCTTCTTTTTGTTTAGCAAGCTCTTAGTTCACCTTCAATTTTTAAATGATAGCCTTGCTGGATAGAGTAGTCTTGGTTGTAGTTCCTTGCTTTTCATTACTTGGAATATTTCATGCTAGTCCATTCTGGCCTGAAGGATTTCTGTTGAGAAATTAGCTTACAGTCTTATGGGGGCTTCTTTTCAGTAACTGCTTTCCTCTTACTGCTTTTAAGATTCTTTCTTTTTCTTTAACATTTGCTATTTTAATTATTTTGTGTTTTGGTGTGGGCCTCTTTGGGTTCATCTTGATTGGGACTGTCTGTGCTTTTTGAACAGATATGTCTTTTTCATTCACCAGGTTAAACCATTATTTCTTCAAACAGATTCTTGATCTCTTGATCTCTCCTTTCTCCTTCTAGTATTTCTATTGTGCAGAAGTTGTTATGATGTTGTGCCAGAGGCCTTTTACACTTTCATCACTTTTTTAAAATTCTTTTTTATTTTTCCTGCTCTGCTTGGGTGTTTTCTGTTATCTTGTTCTCTAAATTGCTGATCCAGTCCTCTGCTTTATCTAACCTGATGTTGATTCTTTCTAGTGTATTCTTTATTTTAGATATTGTATTCCTGTTTTTCTTTTACAGTTTCTATGTCTTTTTTTATTGCCTCCTATTTCTTTGTTTAAGTTCTCACTGAGATCATTTTTCCCTGAGGTCCTTGAGTATCCTTATAACCATTGTTTTGAACACTGCATCTGGTGTCTTTGTTGCTTCTATTTCATTTAATTCCTTACTTGGGGATTTCTCTTGTTCTTTCATTTGGGGCATGTTTGTTTCCTCATTTTCTGCCTTTTTCTGTCTCAGTATATTATGTATATCTGCCATGACTCCCAAACTTGTTACTGTGGTTTTATGTTGTAGGTGTCTTGTGGGGCTCAGTGGCATAATCTTCCAGTTCACTTGAGCTTGATAATCCAGGAATGTGTCTTGTTTGAGTTATGTGTACCCTCCTGTTGTAGTTGAGCCTTGAATGCTGTTGGCCCATTTGTGGGTAGGGTTAAACTTCAGGCTGGCTAACTATAAGGATCACCCTTGGTTACAGTGTATGAGCCACTGTGCGGGGGCTGCCCGCTAAGGTAGAGTTGTCCCTAGCAGGGTCTGGTGCCTGCCAGGATCTGCCTTTCAGTGTGCCACTTGTATGGTTAGTTAGGTTGAGCTTTGATGTGGTCTGAAGCCCACCACTGGTTGTGTTGGTTCTGGATTCACTTGGGTGGTGTTGCAGGAACATCAGTGTCAGACGCTGCCTATAACCAGCCTTTGGCTACCTGTCTGGAGCTATCACATGATTCACTGTGGCTGCCAATACTGGGCCAGTAGAGGCCAACATGGGAGGGGCCAAGCTGCATACAAGGATCGGCTTCACCCAGCTTTGAACCATGGGCAGATCAGTTAAAGGCCAAAGGCACCCCAAGATTTGCCTCTACCCGCCTACCGCTTCACGACCCACTGAAGTTAACTGGACTTCCTCAAGAGCCTTCCAAAGACAGACTGTAGAATGAGCCCAGGCTGGCTGCAGCTGGTGTCAGGAAGACAGGGCTAGTGGATCTCATGCTTGGGAGTAGTGTGGGCAGGCACTCAGTGTGGGGAAAGTGGCCCTTACTACAGAGCCATTCCACTGAGTCTCTGTTTGAATCTCTGGCCCTAATTGTTCCAGCAGGAGTGCACCACAGGTTCAATTGGGTATAGCCAGCCAGCTTGCCCTTCTGCAGGAGCAAGCGTAGCAGCATGGGCCAGTTGGTAGGAGAGGTCAAATGAGTCTCCTATTGTAGTCTTGTGTGCTACATCTGTGCACACAATGAGGAGAAGAATGGCCCCTGTTCCAAAGCTACACAGCTCAGTGATTGAGTGCCTGCCAAGAGTTTCTCCAGAAAAAGAGCACATCAAACATCCTTGTTGGGTGCAGCCAGCAGACAGACCTTCCTGCAGGACTCAAGTTCAGCTGGGTGGTGCCGACAGTAGTTGGAGGACGGGTTAATGCAGTTCCCAGGCTGGTGCTGTAAGAATACCAGTGCTCGATCCTGGGAAGATGGTGTCTGAGCGTAGTATGGGATAGGGACTCAGCACAGGGACCTCGGACCTCTGTGGCTGACTCTCCAGATCTTTCCTTGGGGCCATATCACCCAGATCTCTTTATAACTCTCATATGTGCTTAGTTGTCTTCCCTCTACCAGAGCTTGGTAAGTGTCCAAGACCAAGATCCTGTGTGTTGCCCTTTAAGAGAGCACTTGGGTTTCAAGCATATTCCCTTCCCTGCTAGTCAGACAGAACCTGTGCTGATTTTCACTGCCAGATGTTATGTGAGCTCCTTTTCCTGACTCTGGTGCACTTCTTCATAGCTCTGGTGCTCTGGGTTGGGGATCCAGCATGGGGTTGAGACCCCACATTCCTCAGGGGGTATTTTTGCAGCCAAGATATCCCTACAGATTCTCAACTGCCTCACTTGAGTGCAGGGGCCAGCCCGTTCCGTGTGTCCATGCTTCTTGATGGTCTCTGTGTGGCTTTTTCTGTGAACCCTTGGTTATAATACGTACTTTCGTTGAGCTACCTTTCAGTTGGTTATTTAGGTTGATTGCTCTATAATTTAGCTAAAAGTCCAGTTTGGAGCTGACAGGACATGAGTGTAGTTTCTACCAATTGACAGCCATCTAGCAATGATCAAGACAGACTTTTTTTTTTTAACTTTTGTTTTTAATTGTTGTTCAAGTACAGTTTTCTATCTTTTACTCCAATCCCAGCCAATCCCCGCAGCCCTCCCCATCTCCCTCCCATTTCCACCCCCCCCTAGTTTTTGTCCATGTGTCCTTTATACTTGTTCCTGTAAACCCTTCCCCTTTTCCCCTGAAATTCCCTCCCCTCTCCCCTTTGGTCACTGTCAGCCTATTCTCTATTTCAGTGTCTTTGGTTATATTATGCTTGTTTGTTTGTTTTGTTGTTTAGGTTCTTCTTAAAGGTCAATAAGCCTAAAAGCACTGATTGAAAACATTTGTGGGGGTTGAAGTGCTGGGAGAGACTCCCAGCCTCATAGGAGAGTTTGTTGGAGAGACCCACAGGGTCCTAGAACATATGCAAGCCCACCCACACGGCAATCAGAAGGGCCCAATTTGCTTGGGGAAAGCGGTGGGAGGGACTGGAATCCAAGAGAGCGCAGCAAGCGCCATTGTTCCCTCTTGGACCCCGCCTCCACATCCAGCATCACAACCCAGTGACTGGGCTCCCCAGGTGTTCCCCTGGGGAACAGGGTGGGCCCACCTAGTCACTGGTGTTCCCCTGGGGAACAGGGTGGGCTCCCCCACCCTGGGGAACACTTAAGGCTCCACCCCTCACTACATAACGGCCACGACCAGACCCCCCCCCAAAAACAAAACCCAAAACCAAAAATGGTTCAAAAGGGAGAACAGATCAAAGCCCTAGAGTCAATTCATCTAAGTGACCAAGAGATAGCCAACATATCAGATGCACAGTTCAAAGCACTGGTGATTAGGAAGCTCACAGAAATGGTTGATTTTGGTCGCAAATTAGATGAACAAATGAAGGCTACAATAAGTGAAATGAAGGAAAACGCACAGGGAACCAATAGTGATGGGAGGAAAACTGGGACTCAAATCAATGGAATAGACCAGAAGGAAGAAAGAAACAAATAAACAAAAGAATGAAGAAACAAGAATTCAAAAAAATGAGGACAGGCTTAGGAACCTCCTAGACATCTTTAAACGTCCCAACATCTAAATTATAGGGGTACCAGAAGGGGAAGAAGAAGAGCAACAAGTGGAAAACTTATTATTTGAACAAATAATAAAGGAGAACTTCCCCAATCTGGTAAAGGAAATAGACTTCCAGGAAGTCCAGGAAGCTCAGAGAGTCCCAAAGAAGTTGGACCCAAGGAGGAACACACCAAGGCACATCATCATTACATTGCCCAAGATTAAAATGAAGGAGAGAATTCTAGAAGCAGCAAGGGATAAGGGCACAGTCACCTACAAAGGAGTTCCCATCAGACTGTCAGCTCATTTCTCAAAAGAGACCTTATAGGCAAGATGGGGCTGGAAAGAAGTATTCCAAGTCATGAAAGTCAAGGACCTACATCCAAGATTGCTCTATCCAGCAAAGCTTTCATTTAGAATGGAAGGGAAGATAAAGCGCTTCTCAGATAAGGTCAAGTTAAAGGAGTTCATCATCACTAAGCTCTTATTATATGAAATGTTAAAGGGACTTACCTAAGAAAAAGAAGATAAAAAATAGGACAGTAAAAAGACAGCAAACTCACAGATGTTAACAACAATACCTAAAAGAAAAGCAAACTAAGCAAACACTAGAACAGGAGCAGAAACAAATGGAGATCACATGGAGGGTTAGCAACAGGGAAGTGGGAGGAGGAGAGGGGGAATAGGTACAGAGAATAAGTAGTATAGACAGTGAGGAGAAAATAGACAGGGGGAGGGCAAGAATAGTGTGGGAAAGATAGAAGCTAAAGAACTTATGAAACATGGACATGAACTAAAGGGGGGAATGTGGATGGGAGGGGGTGAGCAGGGTGGAGGGGAATGATGGGGAAGAAATGGGACAATTGTAATAGCATAATCACTAAAATATTTTTAAAAATTAAAAAACAAAAAAATGAACCTTAAAATAAATTCATTTTCTTTATGTTATTAATGCAGTAGAACATTTTTGGAGTATTTCAAGAAAATAAAAATTCTTTTCTAAGAAAAAAAATTTTATCCAGGAAGGTTGTATAGCAACAGCATGTGAAAATTCATTTCATTATACTCCATCAACACTAGGAATTATGTTAAAAAAAATTTTTCTGTGTATTCATACGATTATTAATGAGTTTAAGCATTTTTTATATACTTCTGAGTGGACATAGGATTTTAAAAAATTGCATATATGGTACTTACTGTTTCCATCACAGATCTAAACGAGCAAAGATACTACTGGAGCTCAATAGGCAGAAGGAAGAAGAGGACCGCAGATTACAACTGCAGCTTCAAAGACAGAGAGCCATGAGACTTTCCCGAGAATTACGGCTGAGTATGCTTGAAATAGTTCATCCAGGTGGGTAGCAGTATCAATTTTATAACTGTAAGAATGTTTAGGATATCTTGTAATAAACCAAATGTCTAGATACTTGGCATTTTCTTTTTTAAAATTTGGACCTTTTCCTTTTTAATAAGATAAACCTTATTAAATCTCTTGAGTTTAAAAAAAATAAGTTACTAGTTTTTCTTATTAAGGCCTATTGCTTGATGATGAGCTATCTCTCCACTATTTTTTCTGTTCTTATATTTCAGATAAATTAGTGAAATGGGCAAACTTATTCTTAAAGATAGATGTCAATGATGTAGAGAAAGAATCCTATGAATTGACAGCTGGAGTTAGAATATCACCATTCCGCCATCATAAACTTTACTCATACTCCATTACAAAGCTTGTGACACCTTCTTGTCACCTTTGACACACTAAGCTGAAATTCATGTTAAAATGTAGTCTGAGAGATCTAACTGGTTTCAAGGTCTTTTTTTGTTCTTCCTTTCTAGTACTCATTCCCAGTGTCCTTTGCTAGTTTCTTATTTTGCTACCTTTCCGTAAATACAGCTGCTTCTCAGTGTTGCATCTCCACCCTATTATTCTCAGGCTGCTCTTCCTGTGGTATCGTGTCCATGACTGTAGCCTCAACTACTAACTGATTGTTGAGCACTCTGAAATCTTATCTCCATTTTCACCCTCCCTCCTAAAACAAAATGAAATGTTTTGTATTTCACTGTCCAAACTTAGCCACTGGCTAGAAGTGGCTTGAGTACTTGAAATGTGGCTTGTGAGTGTACTTGAGGACCTGAGTTTTTTACTTTATTTTATTTAAACTTAAGTAGCTTTTTTTTTTTTTTTTTTTTTTTTTTTTTTTTTTTTTTTTTTTTTTTGAGCTAGTGTTGACTATAATGGACAACATAGCTTTGTAGCCAGCTGCCTGTTGGGTAGTTTCATTTAGCTAGCCACAAACATCCCAAAATCTAGTCCTGATCTCCCCCCTTCTCATTTCCTCTTTCTGTGTTCCCAGTCTCAGGTAATTGTACTGATAGTCTCCTCAGTTTCCCATGTGTGAAACAACCTAGAGTTTTTTCCCTCTCTTTCTGTTACATTCAGTTGGTTATTAAATCCTATCAATTTTTTTTGTACTATCTCTTAAATACATCCCTTTTTGTTATTACCTTCTACTGCCTTATTCTATCAGTTAGCTGCTGTGAACCCTGGGCTATATACTAACCAACTTCCAGAAAGTAAAAACAAAGTCATCTGTAGAACCAAGTGAGTGACTAAAGAGAAATTTGGAAACACAGATAACACATAGATCTGTTTTTCCCTTACCCTGTGGAAGTACTAAATGACTTTCTAACCGTGTACTGGTGATTCGTTTTTCCAAATGTTCTTGCTATTGGATTTTCATCCCTTTTTTTCTGTGACACAAAATATTTTATGAATCTTTTCTCCAAATAAGCTATATAATCTGAAATCTGAGCAATCTTTTGGAGTTCTTTGTTTCTGAAATCTTTGAACCATTATAAAATAATAGAATTGGGAAAATAAGTGAAAAGTATTCTTTTAAAAAAAAGGACTGCAATAATTTTGTTACTATCGTTGTCCTAATTCCAGAATTTGATACAGCATAGAGGTCAGTAGGTTGTAATGGTGTCTATCCTCTTTTTAGGTCAGGTGGAAAAACATAATCGGGAAATAGAAGAGAAATCAGCATTGATTATCCAGAAACATTGGAGAGGGTACAGGGAAAGGAAAATTTTTCTCCAACAGAAGCCATCTCTCATGGAGTATAAAGCAGCTGTCACACTTCAGAGAGCAGTGAGTCTGATGTAGTAAAAAGAATACTGGATTAGGAGGCAAAAACATTGCTGTTTACTTCCTGTGAAATTTTGGTCAGGTCACTTAGCTTTCCTGAGCCTTAGTTTCTCCTCTATAAAATAAGAATCTTCTTACCACTTTAGACACTCAGTCTTTAGCACTTTCATAGACCCTTATACACTTTTATGATGTACAGCAGTATTTATTTGTTAATTTTTTTTTCTTTCTTACTTGAACTGTGAGCACAAGTATAAGGAATTAAGTTTTATTCATTATTGTCAGCTCTTAGCATGTGTTTGATATATGAATGGATGTCTACCCTACCATTTTCATTTGATTGTTGTTTGGATCAGATGACCTGACACATGGGAAAGTGGTTTGTAAATTGCAAAGTTCTATGCAAGCGCAGTATGTCATATTTGATGTTTTTAATGCATGGGTAAAGTATTGATATAATTAGATCATTATAATTTTTGAGCCATAGAGAGGTGTTGTTGTTTTTTTTACATTTTATTTATTGATTTTAGAGAGGGGGAGAGAGAGACATAGATTTGTTCCATTCATTTATACATTCATTGGTTGATTCCTTTTTTAAAAAAAAGATTTTATTTATTTTTCAGAGAGGGGAAAGGAGAGGGAAAGAAAAGGAGAGAAACATCAGTGTGTGGTTGCCTCTCATATGCCCCACACTGGGGACCTGGCCGTCAACCCAGGCATGTGCCCTGACTGGGAATCGAACCAGTAACCCTTTGATTAGCAGGCTGGCACTCAACTGAGCCACACCAGCCAGGGCTCATTGGTTGATTCTTGTATGTGCCCTGATCGGAGATCAAACCCATAAACTTGGCATATCGGGACAGTGCTTTAACCAACTGAGCTATCTGGCCAGGGCTAGAAAGGTGTTTTTAAGTGATAATTTTCCTAGGGGTTGTCTGGAATATGTGTGTGTGTGTGTGTGTGTGTACGTACGTACCAGTGTTCCTAATATTTGGTTATTTACTTATACATGGTTAACTTTCATACCAGTATTTTAGGTCCTATATAGCATTTAGTTTTACAACCCCTTATTGTTGAATGTCAGGCCAATTTTGGTATTACACAGTGATATATTTTGAACAGTCTCTTTGCTGAATTCTCTGATTAACCTTGTACAAAGATTTTTTAAAAACCATTTAAAAAAAAGACTAAGGTAAGTTCTAGGAAAATAGGAAGAGACGTATGCCACCTCCTTCCTCAGCCTTTTAATCTCAGGCTATATCCACATCAAACAGTCCTGTGCCACTGCTGAATCACACCAACATCTGCTATGAACCCTCTGCTAAGCTAGGCCATCTAAGGATTAACCCATGGGTATCAGTATTGGAGACGTTTCCTTTAGAGGATGCCTTGCGCCCATTCTAATACTTTTACCTCATGTCAACCTCCTTTTTAATACTCTTCCCTGTCAGATAATCAACAGTATTGAGTTGACTAACTACCTTGCCTGATTTAGATAAGCCCAATACTTTGTAAAAGGGTCATTTAGCCTAAAATGAAATACCTTAATTTTTCCACCATTATTACTTTGACAGAAAAGCAGGAGTCAGCATAGGAAAATATCCGAGGGCTGTGCAGGCAGTTGTTTTGGCTTTCACACTTTCCTTTGGCATAAAAGGAACAAAATTTGTCGACTGATGAATTGTGCCTTGTACCTTAACCACCCAAAAAGAGGAATATGAGTCTCCACTGAAGGTAAAAAAAGGAATGGGTCAAGATCATATTTATAGTCTTTACAACTCACTACTAAGAATAACAGTGAAGCTCTGGTCAGCATGGCTTAGTTGGTTGGATGTCATCCTGCAAACTCAAATGTTGCCAGTTTCATTCCTGGTAGGGGCACATGCCTGGGTTGCGGGCTTGGTCCCTGGCCAGGCGGGTACAAGAAGCAGCCAATTAATGTTTCTCTCTCACGTCAGGGTTTCTCTCCTGCTCTTTCCTCCCTCCCTTCCCCTCTCTCTAAAATCAAAAATAAAATAAAAGTAACTGAAGCCAAAGCAAAGCTAGTCAAAAATAGAAAAGGAAAGAAGATTACTTTCAAAGAGGGAAAAGAAAGAAAAATGACAACACAGAAAGGGAAGAAAAAGGAAATTAATAGGGAAAATTAGAACAGAGCAATGGTTAGCAAAGGACACATTTGCCACATTTTTAAGCATCCATTTCTAAGACATACACTTAATTGGATTTGTGTTTTCCAGTACAGTAGCCATAACCACATGTGGCTATTGAGTATTTACATGTAGTCAGTCCAAATTGAAATGTGTTGTAAGTGTCAAGTACCCACCAGATTTCAAAGACTTACTATGGAAAAAAAAAGAGTGTTAAATATTTCACTAATAACTTTTTATATTGATTTTATGTTGAACTGCTAACATTTTACATATTTGAGTTATAATATGTTTATGTAACTATGTAAAATATTAATTTGACCTGTTTCTTTTTACTTTATTTTTAATTTTTGATTGTTGTTGAAGTATACTTTTTGTACTTTTCTAATGTGTCTACTACGTAATTTAAAGCTATACATATAACTCACATTATACAGGGTGGGGCAAAAGTAGGTCTACAGTTATTCATATGGAAAATAATATAGTCATTAATAAAAATACAAGAATGAATTCTGTTTCGCATACTGACAACTGTAAACCTACATTTTCCCTGCCCTGTATTTTGTTTTAAAGATTTTATTTTCAGAGAGGGGAAAGGAGGAAAAAGGAGAGGGGAAGAAACATCAATGTGCGTTTGCCTCTTGCACTCCCCCTACTGGGAGCCTGGCCTACAACCCAGGCATGTGTCCTAGACTGGGAATCTAATCCATGACCCTTTGGTTCTCAGGCCAGTGCTCAGTCCACTAAGCCACACCAGCCAGGGCCCCACCCTGTAGTTTTGTCACTGCAGTTGACCTTGATAAGAAAGAAAAGGATTATTCATCAGTTTCACAGAGAAAAAATAGGATTATTGTTTTATTTAACTTGTCCCTCAGGAGGAACTGGTTATTAGTGTCCTGCACAAAAAAAGGCTAGGACTGTTGTTTATTTTTTGTTCCTGTCTTACCTTGTGCAAAAGCAGGGGCGTTGCTTTTTAGGTAGCTAAAAATTGAGAAAACCCTATGTAGGCTTGCTAAGTTCAAATTTTACATCTTTACTTATATAGGCAAATTGTAGTTCTCTGTAGTGGTATAGTGTTGGAATTTAATTTGAAGTTACCTATCTTCTCCCTTTTAATGCTCCAGGATTTTCTTTTCTTGCATTCTCATTTTTTAAGAAGCTTACAGGGAAGGTAATGGTTGCTGGTATGTATTTGGTCCCTAAGGCAGAATGATGGTTAATTCTTGTTACTTGATTATAACAGAAAAGTACTATCATGTCATTACACATATCTATCACAGACCAACCACAAAAGCACTTAGTGAAACACACCATTGCAGTTGAGAAAACAAATAAAAATTGGTAACTAAATACAATTTCAGAAAGTTCTGAAATGACAAAGAATGAGGAAAGCAGAGAAATATAAAGGTGGGCTTTCTGATCTAAGGGCAGAGATTCCTCTGTTGTGGAACATTTGCTCTGCAGTTCTCAGCATAGCATCATAAGCCTAAAAGTTGGTACTAAAATTTTTGGTACTATTTAAAAAAACTTTTCAAAAGTTTTGGTACTAAGCTTTAAAAACAAAAGATGGTGCTAAAAACAAGAGATAGAGGAAAGACAGAAGAAGCATGCAAGAAGAATGAAGAAATGGAAGAATCAAAGGTAAACAAGAGGATCTCTAAACAGGAGGGTGCAAGTACAATTGAAGGCTTGAGTACCGTACTAAAAAGACAGGGGTATAAATAGGGAAATTTTACCTACTGAGTGTGAAGACCACTAGCCCTTTCTTTCATCTCAGCTCCCAGAGTGCTGTCAGTCAGGCTGATTTCCTACACACAGCAGATTGAATATGTTTTCTTTGGGAAATTTGAATAACCCAAGGGAAAAGTCATAAGTATACTCAAAATCAGGTACTCCAGTGAAATCACTCAGTTCAGTAGCCCTATATTGGTGTACACAGTAATTAAAACCTACCTACCTACCTGCTCAGAATTTCTAAACATCTTTTTAGTGCTCTCTCTCAAATATCAGCTGAAAGTATCACAGGAAATCTGAGGAGAGCTAAGGTTGAATAAAACTGCTTGGTAGAAGTAGAGAAATTGCAGGGATAAGTAAACCTTTTAAAAATCTATTATTTCCTCAGAAAGCTAAAAGAAAATAATAAAACCAGGATGCTTATAAGGAGAAAAAAATAGAGTAAAATTTAACAAAAAAATGAAAGACATAATAAAAGGATTAGGGGAAAAGGTTTGGGAAATTTATAAAGCAAGGCAAAAAAGAAAAGATAACCAGTCCAGGAGGTCATACAGCCCAACATTTGAAGCAAATGACAAAAAAAATCTAAGGAGAGGATATCAAATAATTCAAGATTTTCCAAACAAAGTCATGAATTTTAGACTAAAAGACTGACTAAATGTCCAGTGTAATGACAGAGACACACCTGCACTTATTTTACATTACTGTGAAATACACTAGAGACAAAAGTACTTATCAATAGCATCATTGGCAATGAAAAGCCATTACAGTAAGGCTATGACATGCTTGAGCAAAAACGATTTCCAACTAGAATTCTACACCCAACTAAATCATCAGTTAAAGGTAAATGTAAACTAAAGACATTTTTTAGCCTCTCATCACAAAATATCTAAAACAAAGGAATACCCAAGAAATAAGACAACATAGAATTCAGGAAACAGATGAAAAGGAGTCACCAAGATGATGGTGAGTGAAATCTCAGGACGACAGCTATGTACCAGCCATAGAGAGCTATCAGTCCAAACTGGAGCACATCAGAAAGCTCCAGAATACTTTCCAACAAAATGAATTTGATAGAGTTCCTGATGTGTTTTAATGTATTGACAGAGCAGAGTTTGTGATAGATAATCAGTGATAAGTACATAGAAAACTAAGCACAGAAAAACAATAAATTATTAATTCCAGTGAAAATAAAAAATATACAAGGAAGGAAAAGTAATCATATACTGTATTGTTCAAAAATTAATAGCCTTTATGTAGTCATAATTGTGTAAACATGAACATTGATTTAACTGAAACTATGATATAATTTATTTTATTTAATTTTATTTTTCAGTTATAGTTTACATTCAGTATTATTTTGTATTAATTTCAGGTGTACAGCATAGTGGTTAGTCAGTCATATACTATACAAAGTGATTCCCCCAGTATTTCAAGTACCAACCTGGCATCACACATAGTCACTGCAATATTATTGACTGTATTCCCTATGCTGTACTTTACAACACCATAACTATTGTGTACCTAATATTTGATGTTTGGTTACATGGAAAGTATGTGGGAGTACAAGCAATGAAAGAACTAAGTCTCTATTTCCATGCAAGAAAGTTAATAGATAATACCTATACCTGAAAAATCACAGAAAAGTAAAGGGAGATAAACATCAAAAGAAACCCGAAAGACTTAAAAGTTATGTTGGGGGGACATGGTAAGTAGGCAGAGAAATACACTGTTTTTGTTAATTCTTATAAAACTGGCACTTTAAACAATAGAATTACATCAATAAATTATTTGGGCAAAGTATGAAACAGTAAAATATTTGAGGCTTTGCACGCCATGCAGTCTTACAGCAATTATTCAACTCTGCAGTTGGAAGCTATAGACGATATATAAACAAATGAGTGTGACTGTGTTTCAGTAAAACGTTATTTGTAGACTGAATTTTGAATTTCATATAATTTTCATATGTACAAAAGTTTCCTTTTAAACTTTGTAACCATATGAAATGTAAAAAAAATACCCAAAACATTCTTAACTTGCAGCCCATTCAAAAATAGGCAGTGAGATGGATTTTCCAGGTCTTTCCTTAAGCCAGCAATTTTCAACCAGTATAACAGAGCAAGCACACTGGTGTGCCACAAGAACTTTTAAAACATGCAATACCTGAATTTAGTCAGGGGTACTGACCTCTTTTCCCTTAAATTGTCAAATTAAAAAAAATGACAGCAGCCAGCGCAATAGCCTTATTCTATTGAAAAATACTGTATTTTATATAATTATAATTTCCATATTATATTGAAAATATAATCCAATTTTTTGGTGTGCCACAGAATTTTAGTAGTAAGTTTGTGTGTGCCATGAGATGAAAAGTGTTGAAAACCTCTGCCTTAAACAATGTGAGCCTGTAATTTCAATGGAGATAAAAATTACAAAGAAGGGAGAAGAATAAAAAAAATTGGGCAGGATAATTTCAAATTTGTCTTTAAATCTTGCCTCTTAACAAGATTTCCTGTTTTACCAGAAGTTTATTCTAAAGTACATGAGGAAGAACATCATTTATAAAGCTTTTACTTCTAGATTGTCCCTTTGATCTTTTCACCCCTGTAGGCTAATTAGAATTGGGGTTGCTGTTTTCTATCCTATGGATATGAGTGACTTGCCCCAAATCATACACTTACAAGGAACTGGAATTGAGACTAGAACCCAATGCTTACTTTCTATTTTTTCCTCTTTATTGCTTACTATACAAATAATACATGAATGTATTCTCTTAAAATATTAAAACACTACAGAAGAATGTAATTGAAAAGTTGTTATTCTCTCTCACCCCTATCACAGTCCCATCTGTTTCCTCATACACACTCATTTAACAACTGTCGCAGTACTGTTGCTATCATATGTTGTAGGAAGACAATAGTTCTGTTAGGGAAGAAAAATCACAGATCTTTTTTTTTTTTTTTTTTTAGACTCTTAAATTCCTAGCAAAGTGCCGTAAGAAAAAGAAACAATATGCTCCTTGGCAAGGACTCAGAGAACTCACTGATGCACGTCGGATTGAACTGACACAACAAGTGGATGACTATGTCAGAAGACATCCAGTATGTATAGCCTTCTATGCTATATCAGTGTTACATTATTTTATTTTATCGTGTTTTTTGTTATAAAATAAATCTTATTTTATTTATTTAGTTAGTTAATTTTTAGAGAGAGGGAAAGGGAAGGAGATAGAGAGGGAGAGAAATATCTTTGTGTGAGAAACAGTTGCCTGTCACGTGCTCCCAACCGGGAACTGGCCCGCAACCCTGGCATGTGCCCTGACTGGGAATTGAGCTGGTAACCTTTTGGTTCACAGACTAGCACTCAATCCACTGAGCCACACCAGCCAGGACTCATTGTTACATTATTTTAGTACATGATATTCACCAACAGTGTGTCTCAGGTGAATAAGTACATATACTGATGGTATAAGGTAATACAGTTGCTTTACTATAGAGTTAGTGGATTTGGAGTCTTCTATATAATTTCATAGGGCCTAGTGGTATACTCAGTAGTACAGGAGGAGACTGCTTCAAGTCAGTTGAGTTCCATGCTGCATCAGCAAGACTATCTTTATATCCTCATCAACATGTTATTTTTACATCCTAATAAGTGAAATGATATTATAATCTGGATTTACATTTCCCTAATGATTAGTAATTTTGAGTATCTTTTCATGTGTTTATTGGCCATTTTTCTTTTTTGGAGAAATATCTTTTCAGGTTCTTTATCAATTTTTTTAAAGATTTTATTTATTTATTTTTAGAGAGAGGGGAAGAGAGGGAGAGAAACATCAATGTGTGGTTGCCCCTCATGTGGCCCCCACTGGGGACCTGGCCCACAACCCAGGCACATGCCCTGACTGGGAATCAAACCAGTGACCCTTTGGTTCGCTGCCAATACTCAATCCACTGAGCCACACCAGCCAGAGCGCCTTTGTCAATTGTTTTAACCAGGTTTTTGTTGTTGAGTTTTAGGAGTTCTTTATATATTTTGGATATTAATTCCTTATCCAATGTAGGATTTGCAGATATTGATATTTTTCTCCCATTATTCAGACTGACTTTTTGTAAAGTCTGTTGATAGCATCCTTTGATGTAGAAAAATTTTTAATTTTGGTGAAGTCTGGTTTGTCAGTTTTTTCTTTTGTAGCCTATCCCTTCAGTGTCATCCAAGAAATCATTGCAAAGTCCAGTGTCATGAAGGTTTTCCTCCATCTTTTCTGAGAGTTTTATAGTTATAGCTTTTGTTTAGGTCTCCAATGTCTTTTTTCTCTTAATGTACTGTGTGTGATTCCAATGCATATTCATGTTTAAAAAGCAGTGCTACTTTATTCATAATCTAGTACAGCTGTTTAAAATTCCATGGCTGAAAAGTAAGTTGTTGGGGCTGGAACAGAGCTGCTTCTAAGATCCAGGAATTGGAACTTCAGTGGTAGTGGAATTTATCAGCTTTGTTAAGATTATTTCATTCTCCAAACGAATTAAGTTCCTTTTAAATTAGCTGACTAGCCAAAAGAACATGGTCCATTGGCTGATTTTGTCCCTCATGCTATGAAATCAGAAGCAGTCATAACATTATGGATTAGATAAGTTTGAGGATAAGATTAGTAAGATAGTCTTATCAGAAGATAGTCTTATCAGGAGGGGTCCAGAACAAAAAGGTTCGTCTTATTACTTCTCTTCCAAACCAATCTCTTTGCCAAACCATTTGTAATTTTCACTGTTTCCCAATCTTACCTCTTCTCCCAATAAACCACACTGTGTGAGGAAATGAGACATGGGAGCGAGCATACCAGAAAGAAACCTCCCCACCTGCATTTTCATCTAAAACTGCTTTTAAAAGTCTGCTTAAATGCTTGCACAAGGTAGAAGGTAGACATCAGTCATAACATTCAGTTGATGAGAGACAGTTAAGCATTCTGTAACCTCTAATGAGTGGTTGGATGAAACATACTTTGGTGCATTTGCCCTTCCAGTGACAATTTTTTCTGTCTTCTGTTCTCAGGGCTCTCAGATGTCAGATGTGACCAGCAGGGAGCTCCATGCCCAAGCACAAGAACGACTGCAACACTACTTCATGGGCAGAGCCCTAGAAGATAGAGCCCAGCTGCACAGGGAGGCTCTGAAGGCACAGATCAGCACCAACATTGAACAGTTAATAAGTATGTGCTCATTCTATTTGTCTTGCCTAAAAGGAATGTGTACATGATTTTATGACATCCAAAATCTTCAGAAGGAAAACATCAAAAGTGGTCTTTCAGTCCATCTCCTGTCCTCAAAAATTTCTGCTTCTAGATCATACCAGCACACAGTGTTCCCAAATGATGCAGATCCCACAACCTCCTTTTTTAAATTAAGTGTATTTTACTGATTATGCTATTACAGGTTGTCCCATTTTTCTCCTTTGTCCCCCTCTGCCCAGAAACCCCATTCCCTCCAGCAATCCCCACCCCTTTTTTAATGTCTCTGGGTTGTTCATGTGAGTTCTTTGGCTTCTCCATTTCCTATACTTTCTTAACCTCCCCCTGTCTATTTTATACCTACCAATTATGCTATTCTCTGTACCTTTTCCCCCATTGTCCCCTTAATCTTCTCCACTGATAACCCTCCATGTGATCTACATTTCTATGGTTCTGTTACTATTCTAGTTGTTTGCTTAGTTCATTTTTGTTTTTTTAGATTCTGTCATTGATAGTTGTGAGTTTGTTGTCATTTTACTGTTTGTATTTTTGATTATCTTCTTTTTCTTAGGTAAGTCCCTTTAACATTTCCTATAATAAGGGCTTGGTGATGACGAACTCCTTTAACTTGACCTTATCTGCGAAGCACTTTATCTGTCCTTCCATTCTAAATGATAGCTTTGCTGGATAGAGCAATCTTGGATGTAGATCCTTGACTTTCATGACTTGGAATACTTCTTTCTAGCCCCTTCTTGCCTGGAAGGTCTCTTTTGAGAAATCAGCTGATAGTCATATGGGAACTCTTTTGTAGGTAACTGTCTCCTTTACTCTTGGCTGCTTTTAAGATTCTTTCCTTGCCTTGGCTGGTGTGGTTCAGTGGCTTGAGTGCCAGCCTGTGAACCAAAGGTTTGCTGGTACGATTCCTAGTTAGGGCACATGCCTGGGTTGCCGGCCAGGTCCCCAGTGGGGGGTATGCCAGAGGCAACCACACATTGATGTTTTTCTCCCTCTCTTTCTCTTTCCCTTCCTCTCTCTCTAAAAATAAATAAATAAAATCTTTTTAAAACAAGATTCTCTCTGTATTTTTAACCTTTGGCATTTTAATTATGATGTGTATTGGTGTGGTCCTCTTTGGGATTCTCTGAGCTTCCTGGACTTGTATGTCAGTTTCCTTCACCAAATTGGTGAAGTTTCTTTTCATATTTTTTCAAATAAGTTTTCAATTTCTTGCTCTTCCTTTTTCTTTCTGGCACCCCTATGATTCAGATGCTGGAGTGCTTGGAGATGTCCCAGAGGTTCCTGAGCCGCTCCTCATTTTTTTTGAATTCTTGTTTCTTCTTTCTGTTCCACCTGAATGTTGATTTCTTCCTTCTGCTCCATACCATTGATTTGAGTCCCGGTTTCCTTCCCTTCTCTGTTTGTTCCCTGTATATTTTTCTTTATTTCACTTTGTATAGCCTTCACTTCTTCCTTTATTTTGTAGCCATACTCAGTCATTTCTGTGAGCATCCTGATCACCAGTGTGTTGAACTCTGCATTTGATAGGTTGGCTATGTCTGTGTTGCTTAGTTTTTTTTTTTTTTTTTTCCTGGAGTTTTGATCTGTTCTTTTATTTGGGCCATATTTCTTTATATGGCAGCCTCCATGTGTTTCTGTATGTTAGGTAGAGCTGCTTTGACTCCTGGTGTGGGTGTACCTGTTATGTTGTAAGGGACAGAGCCTTAGGTGCAACCCACTTTGTGGTGCCGTATGTGGGGGAGGGGTCAGAGAGGGAACAGTGCCACTTGCTCAGCTCTCACCCCGTTTCGAGTCACATCTCCTACTTCCTGTAAGCGATTGGTGCCCTTGTAGCTGCTACCCTGGTGCTGATTACCAGGGTAAGTGGATTTGCATATGTTCTAGGACCCTGTGGGCCCTTTAAGCAGACTCTTCTGAAAGACTGAAAGTTTTTTCTGCTGCCCCAACCCCCACTGGTTTTTGCAGCTAGAGGTTGTGAGGCTTTATTTTCCAGGCACTGGAAACCTGGTCTGCATAGTCTTGCCTAGGGCTGGTATTGCTTGCTCCCACTTTGTCTCTCCGGGTTTTTGTCCGCCACACGTGAACATGGAACCACCCATTCTGCCGCTACCTCCTGCTGCCACCTGGCCGTACCACACAACATCCTCTTTGCTCCTCCTACCAGTCTGGATGAAAATGGCTTCTTTAAATCCTTGGTTGTTGGACTTGTATATAGTTTGATTTTCTGGCAGTTATGGTTGTTTCTTGTTTTTAGATTGGTTGTTATCCTTCTTATGGCTCTGCAAGGAGGCCAAGTAAGTCTACCTATGTCTTTCCCTTGGCTGGAAGTCCCATAACCTCCTTCTTAACTACTTCCCTAGCTTTGCTGTCATTCATGTGTATCAACTTAAAGTTATTAACTTTAGGATTATTGAGACCTACTAGCCAGATTCTGTTATGTAGTCTCATAAGCTGTTGATCATATTTTAGAAGTAGATGGTAACAGTGGTTACAGTGCTATGTTATAATGTTCAGTGAAGGGCTTGCACAAAAATTAATTTGTGTTATCCTTACTAGTGTATTTAATGAGATATCCCATCCATGAAGCCTTAGTGTTTCAGTCAGCCTCTGAAACACTTGAACTATATATGGAGCAGAGAGAGCCAGGGTCCTCTGTTTAATGCCATTACTTGCAAATTTTGTATTTTTGAATGGATAGGTGTCTGTGACTGAGCCTCTCCTCTATAGAATGGAGTTCTGCTATTATTTTTAAATTCCCGCTTTTAAATAAACCTACATCTTGTTTTATTCTTTTAAACACAAAATGAAGTAGAGGGTGCAGTTGCTGCCAGCCACAGCTACAACTTGGGAGTAGTCACATGCCATCATCTAGACATGTCCCTGCTTGCTTTTGCAGAATTCCACCTCATTAGTTTTCAAGTTCCTGCTTATTTGTACAGAACTGTCCATTCACCTGTTTATTTTCTGTTTACCACAGAGGCACCAAATCTGAAGGAGGCAGAATGGAAAGAACCCGAGCTCTTCCTAAGTAGATCCAGACCTGTGGCAGCCAAGGCCAAGCAGGACCATCTTACTACTCTGAGGCTTATACAAGCACCCTGGTGGAAAAAGCTTGGGGAAGAAGCAGGAGATGAGATTGATGTCCCAAAGGATGACCTTAGTGTAGAGTTAGGAACTTTATTCATTGGTGGCACCAAACCTCCTTAAGGAGTTATCCTGAGAAATTATTCAAGTCCTGTATTTCAGGAGATTATATTGGTTCTGCCTCTGGCATGCTAGTAGACTAGACCTACCCTAACTTATGGTTTTTCAGAGGTTCTTCAAACAAGATTTATAAGAAATAAGCAAAGAATTATCTTCTACCTCTATCTCAAGTTTAAAATTTTTTTCCACATCTCCATCCCCTGGCCACACACACAGATTGGTGTAGCTTTCATTGTGGAACTAAACTCAGAATGTTATTCTGCTGCTTTTATAAAATGTGATATTTCTCTTTTTGTTTCTGCTGTTTTCCAGTTAAAGGTGTTCTCAAAATAAATATTTTCAACAGTTCTGAAAAACTTGTCAGGATTATTTGAACTTTTCACATACATTATTAGAATTCCTATTTTTCTGTTATATATAGGAAAGTATGCTTCTAAACTTTAAAGGTGAGGAAAAGAAATGGTCAACTGAAGGACATTTGACTATTTTCTACAAAACAGTGTTTGAACTAAATTTCTGTCTTGTTATTTCTAGAAGAAACTACATTTAAAAATCCTAGGATTCAATGCAAGAAAAATTTCTCCAGATAAAATTCCGTTCTTTCTATGAGAACTCTGTATCCCACTATTTCCCTTTTTATCTTCTCTCCTAGGAATCTCAGAGCTAAATATAATGCTTAATTTCTGTTATGATCTGAGGTACATATATGATTATTTGGTTCCAACCTAATAATTCCTGATGTCCCTATTTACCTTTATAATTTAGTTTCAATAGCATAAGCCACCATTATTTGTGTTTGTAACTGGAATTTAAGTTAAAATCAATTAACAAATCATGGGCTCCATAAAAGGAACCTGGAGTGTGTGCTTTGTATAAATAAGTTTGTATATATGTTGAAAATACCAGTATTTCTGCATGGAAGACCATCTGTTCTAATGTCCATTCCACTGAGGTTGACCTTAGTAAAATTCTAGAAAAAAGTCCTAATATAATTTTTATTACTAATTCAAAAAGAAATGTCTAAAATTCACCTGTAAGAATAAGCAGATGAGAGTTCTCGTTTCACTTGGAATGTAGAAAGCTATATGTTCCTCCCACCATAATAAAAGAAATGCCAGCAAATGCTTTTTTTAAGCCTATCAGATCTCTGAAGCCTCAAAATAACCAAGTAAATTGAGGGTAGGACTCAACATCTGTGAAATGAACTATTTCACCTTTAGTAGAGCATAGAAGACACAGGTGGTGGGATAAGAAACTAAGTTTTAGTAACTTAGTTAAAGGCCAAGTGTGGAGTAGCATGTCGGTTTATAATATCTACGAGTTTCAGACGGCAGAATTTAGACCTCTATCAAATACAAGAAACTTTGGAAGCAGGAGACCTAAAGACATGCCCTTAGGGGTGCAGGCAAACATGAAGTGGTAGGCTACTACTTACTGGGTGACATGCCCAAAGCATATCACCCGCTTTAACAAACCCGTGCCTTAAAAGCCTTCAAGCTACAAGAACAGAATATCAAGTCCTCTTACCCCCAAGGCTCAGACAAAATTTTACTGCATGTAAGGAAGGAATAGGAACAAAATCTGTCTGTCCATGGGCGCAGGATAGGAAACACTAGACCCCAGCACAAGTAGAGAACCAGCATTGCTGAGGGAATGATAGACACAAAACCCTCCACTCCTGGAAGGGCCCAGAAATCCTACACCAGTACAAACTACAGGTCTGCCAATACTGGGGAGGAAACTTACCTGCTAAAAACCAACCACAGGACTTCTGGCCAAGATGGAGGCATAGGTGGACACACTGTGCCTCTTCTCACAACCAAAATTAAGGACAACAAAAATTTAGAACCAAAACAAACAACCAGAACAGATAGAAAATTGAATTGTATGGAAGTCTGACAACAATTCACCCAGACAGATAAACTAGGCGAAAATGGGCAGCGAGACAGACTGCACAACCCAGGGCCCCAGCGCCAAGAAATAAAGCCTAAAAGCACTAATTGATTGAAAACATTTGTGGGGGTTGAAGTGCTGGGAGAGACTCCCAGCCTCACAGGAGAGTTTGTTGGAGAGACCCACAGGGTCCTGGAACGTACGCAAGCCCACCCACACGGCAATCAGCACCAGAAGGGCCCAATTTGCTTGGGGGAAGCGGTGGAGGGGACTGGAATCCAAGAGCGCAGCAAGCACCATTGTTCCCTCTTGGGCCCCGCCCCCACATCCAGCATCACAACCCAGTGACTGGGCTGCCCTACCCTGGGGAACACTTAAGGCTCCAACCCTCACTACATAACATCCTCGACCAGACCCCCCCAAAAACAAAACCCAAAACCAAAAATGGTTCAAACGGGAGAACAGATCAAAGCCCTAGAGTCAAGTCATCTAAGTGACCAAGAGATAGCCAACATATCAGATGCACAGTTCAAAGCACTGGTGATCAGGAAGCTCACAGAATTGGTTGATTTTGGTCGCAAATTAGATGAACAAATGAAGACTACGATAAGTGAAATGAAGAAAAACGCACAGGGAACCAATAGTGATGGGAGGAAAACTGGGACTCAAATCAATGGAATAGACCAGAAGGAAGAAAGAAACAAATAAACAAAAGAATGAAGAAACAAGAATTCAAAAAAATGAGGACAGGCTTAGGAACCTCCTAGACATCTTTAAACATCCCAACATCTAAATTATAGGGGTACCAGAAGGGGAAGAGGAAGAGCATCAAGTGGAAAACTTATTTGAACAAATAATAAAGGAGAACTTCCCCAATCTGGCAAAGGAAATAGACTTCCAGGAAGTCCAGAAAGCTCAGAGTCCCAAAGAAGTTGGACCCAAGGAGGAACACACCAAGGCACATCATAATTACATTGCCCAAGATTAAAATGAAGGAGAGAATTCTAGAAGCAGCAAGAGATAAGGAGACAGTCACCTACAAAGGAGTTCCCATCAGACTGTCAGCTGATATCTCAAAAGAGATCTTGCAGGCAAGAAGGGGCTGGAAAGAAGTATTCCAAGTCATGAAAGGCAAGGACCTACATCCAAAATGGAAGGGTAGGTAAAGTGCTTCTCAGATAAAGTCAAGTTAAAGGAGTTCATCATCATCAAACCCTTATTATATGAAATGTTAAAGGGATTTATCTAAGAAAAAGAAGATAAAAAATATGAACAGTAAAAAGACAGCAAACACAGATATTAACAACCACACCTAAAACAAAAGCAAACTAAGCAAACATTTAGAACAGGAGCAGAAACACAGAAATGGAGATCACATGGAGGTTTAGCAACAGGGGAGTGAGAGGAGGAAGAGAGGGGGAAAAGGTACAAAGACCAAGTAGCATAGATGGTGGGTAGAAAATAGGGGGAGGGCAAGAATACTGTGGAAAAAGTAGAAGAAGCTAAAGAACTTATGACAGATGGACATGAACTAAAGGGTGGGAATGTGGGTGGGAGAGGGTGTGCAGGGTGGAGGGGAATGATGGGGGAGAAATGGGACAACTGTAATAGCATAATCAATAAAATATATTTAAAATAAACAACCACAGCTATGAGGCAATTTGACTGCCATGAGGTAGAAAAGTAAAAACCCTGAGGAAGCCCCACCATGACCCCAAAAAGAAGAGACCTGGCCTAAAATTTAGGCTGGATCAGGACAATAGACCACCCATGTCCCCAAGACTTGTCCAGCACCAAGTAATAAACAATATCAGTTTACTGCTGGGATAGGGAAAAAATACATAGAGAACTCCCTCTGTGGCAAAAGCATACAGGGGTGGCTAGTAATGGAAGGTGGAGCAGAACTTCTAAGCACAGGGTAACTGCAGCTAAAAAATAATTTGAAGCCTGTTGTGCCTTGAAGATAAAAAGAAAGCCAAACACAGCTAAACTGACTAGTTTAGCTCAACCTCCTGCAATACTGAAATACAATCTTTTAACTTCTGACATGCTGTCATAGTTTCTGGCTTTTAATACTGTTACAGTCGATATATTAATATAACAGTAAGTCTGGGACTTCTGACCAAGATGGAGGTGTAGGTAGATATACTTTGCCTCCTCGCACAACCCAAAGAAGGACAACAACAAGTTTAAAATAAAAAAAATAAGCAGAACTGCCAGAAAAATCGGACTGATGAAAGTCTGACAACCAAAGACTTAAAGAAGAAACATTCATCCAGACTGGTAGGAGAGGTGGAGATGGGCAGCCAGGGTGGAAAGGACTCATAGGGCAAGGCAGAGAACCAGGGCAAGTGAGGCAGTGTCTGGCTCAGCAAGTGGTCCCACATTTGCATGCAGATAAAATGGGAGGAACAACTGGGGAGTGAGGCAGACTGCACAACCCAGGGTTCCAGTGTGGGGAAATAAGGCCTCAAAAACTCTGACTGAAAAAATCTGTGGGGGTTGAGGTGGCAAGAGAAACTCCCAGCCTAGAATGAGAGAGTGTTTGAGAGGCCTACACGGTCCTAGAACATACACAAAACTACCCACCTGGGAAACAGCACCTGAAGGGCCCAATTTCCTTGTGGGTAGTGGAGGAAATGACTGAAAGCTGGCTGAGAGCTGAGCAAGCCACATTATTAGGGGGTCCCTCTCGGAACCCTCACCCACATATTTGCAACAAGACACAGCAACCTGGGTTGTCCTACCCTGGTGAACACCTCAGATTCTGGCCCTTACCATGTAACAGGTGTGTTGAGACTATATATATATATATATCCCAGATGAAAGAACAAATCAAAGCTCCAGAAAAAATACAACTAAGCAATGAAGAGATAGCCAACCTATCAGATGCACAGTTCAAAACACTGGTAATCAGGATGCTCACAGAATTGGTTGAATTTGGTCGCAAATTAGATGAAAAAATGAAGGCTATGCTAAGTAAAATAAAGGAAAAATGTACAGGGAACCAATAATGATGGGAAGGAAACTGGGACTCAAATCAACAGTGTGGACTGCAAGGAAGAAACAAGCATCCAACCAGAATAGAATGAAGAAACAAGAATTTTAAAAAATGAGGAGAGGCTTAGGAATCTCCAGGACATCTTTAAACATTCCAACATCTGAATTATAGGGGTACCAGAAGGAGAAGAGGAAGAGCAAGAAATGGAAAACTTATCTGAACAAATAATGAAGGAGAACTTCCCCAATATGGCAAAGGAAATAGACTTTCAGGAAGTCCAGGAAGCTCAGAGAGTCCCAAAGAGGTTGGACCCAAGGAGGAACACACCAAGGCACATCATAATTACATTACCCAAGATTAAAAATAAGGAGAGAATCTTAGAAGCAGCAAGAGAGAAAGAGACAGTTACCTACAAAGGAGTTCCCATGAGACTCTCACCTGATTTCTCGAGAATCCTTGCAGGCAAAAAGGGGCTGGAAAGAAGTATTCCAAGTCATGAAAGGCAAGGACCTACATCCAAGATTACTCTCTCCAGCAAAGCTATCATTTAGAATGGAAGGGGAGATAAAGTGCTTCCCAGATAAGGTCAAGTTAAAGGAGTTCATGATCACCAAGCCCTTATTACATGAAATGTTAAAGGGATTTATTTAAGAAAAAGAAGATAAAAAATATGTGCAGTAAAATGACAGCAAACTCACAGGTATTAACAACCATACCTTAAAAAAAAAAAATAAAAGCAAACTAAGCAAACCACTAGAACAGGAACAGAGCACAGAAATGGAGATCACATGGAGGGTTAGCAACAGTGGAGTGGGAGGAAGAGAGAGGGGGGAAGGTACAGAGAATAAGCAGCATAGATGGTAGGTAGAAAATAGACAGGGAGGTTACGAATAATGCATGAAATGTAGAAGTCAAAGAACTGATATGTATGACCAATGGACATGAACTAAAGGTCGGGGAATGTGGTTGGGAGACAGTGTGCAGGGTGGAGGGGTATAAAGGGGGGAAAATGGGACAACTGTAATAGCATAAGCAGTAAAATATATAATTAAAAAATAAATGCTTCTAGGTAATCATTGAATGAATAGCTGTATCATTGTCTAACATCTCTTGGTCAGTATTGAAAACTTAATCATTTTACAGTTATTAAGTATATAAGATGCATAATGGAGGTGTATATATATATATTTGGCACCACCTCACCACTCAATAGGGCTTCCATAAAGGAAATGGGCCATTTTCATGTAGCCAATTAAATACCTACATAAAGCCCAAGTATAAAAAGAGTGACTGAGTGAACTATTGATCAACTAAAATAAACAACTGGCTTATTTAGAGTTTTGTAGACTTGTATTTAATCTTGGGGAAGTTAGTCAATGTCTCTCATCATCAGTTTTCAGATTTGTAAACTAGAAATTATAAATGCTCCTATGATAGGGTTGTTGTAAGAATTAAATGAGATAATAACCATAAAATAATTAGCAGAGATGGACACATATCGCACAATAAATTTTAACTATTAGTAGCAGCAGCAGCAGCAGGAGCAGCAGTAGTAGTAGTCATAGGATCCCAGAGTAAGGTGGGATCATTTCATGAAGGGTCTATGAATACCATATTTTTAGATTTTCAAATAGACTAGGTAAGGGACCAACTATTAAAGATTAATGCTGAGATGATCATCTTAGATCAACAGTACATGTATTTTTGTTGATTTATTAATGATAGCCATTCTGACAGGTATGAAGTGATATCTCATTGTGGTTTTAATTCCATACATACCAATTAGAGTATGATTCTCCTTTTTATTATATTTATTTTTAAGTATATTTTATTGATTATACTATTATAGTTGTCCCATATTTTCCCCCTTTACTCCCCTCAGTCCTGCACCATCCCTCCCAACAGCATTCTCCCACCTTAGTTCATGTCCATTGGTCATACATATAAGTTCTTTGGCTTTTCCATTTCTTATACTATTCTTAACCTCCCCACTGTCTATTTTGAACCTATTATTTATGCTTTTTATTCCCTGTACCTATTTCCACATTCTCCTCCCTCTCTCTATCTACTACTGATAACCCTCCATGTGATCTCCATTTCTCTGATTCTGTTTCTGTTCTAGTGGTTTCCTTAGTTTGCTTTTATTAGGTTCAGTTGTTGATAGTTTTGTTTATTGCCATTTTACCATTCATACTCTTTTTCTTAGGTAAGTCCCTTTAATATTTCATGTAATAAGGGCTTGGTGATCATGAACTCCTTTAACTTGACCTTATCTGGGAAGCACTTTATCTGCCCTTCCATTCTAAATGATAGCTTTGCTGGAGAGAGTAATCTTGGATGTAGGTCCTTGCCTTTCATGACTTGGAATACTTCTTTCCAGCCCCTTTTTGCCTGCAAGGATTCTCAAGAAATCAGGTGAGAGTCTTATGGGAACTCCTTTGTAGGTAACTGTCTCTTTCTCTCTTGCTGCTTCTAAGATTCTCTCCTTATTTTTAATCTTGGGTAATGTAATTATGATGTGCCTTGGTGTGTTCCTCCTTGGGTCCAACCTCTTTGGGACTCTCTGAGCTTCCTGGACTTCCTGAAAGTCTATTTCCTTTGCCATATTGGGGAAGTTCTCCTTCATTATTTGTTCAGATAAGTTTTCCATTTCTTGCTCTTCCTCTTCTCCTTCTGGTACCCCTATAATTCAGATGTTGGAATGTTTAAAGATGTCCTGGAGGTTCCTAAGCCTCTCCTCATTTTTTAAAATTCTTGTTTCTTCATTCTATTCTGGTTGGATGCTTGTTTCTTCCTTGCAGTCCACACTGTTGATTTGAGTCCCAGTTTCCTTCCCATCATTATTGGTTCCCTGTACATTTTTCCTTTATTTTACTTAGCATAGCCTTCATTTTTTCATCTAATTTGCGACCAAATTCAACCAATTCTGTGAGCATCCTGATTACCAGTGTTTTGAACTGTGCATCTGATAGGTTGGCTATCTCTTCATTGCTTAGCTGTATTTTTTTCTGGAGCTTTGATCTGTTCTTTCATTTGGGCCATTTTTTTCTCTCTGTGTGCCTGTTTTGTGGGAAGGGGCAGAGCCTTAGGTGTTCACCAGGGCAGGGCAACCCATGTTGCTTCGTTGTGATGCCATATGTCGCCGAGGGGTCTGAGAGGGAACAATGGCACTTGCTCCTCTCTCTGCGGGATTTCAGTCACTTCCCCGCTACCCACAGCAAAGTGGGCCCTTCTGATGCTGATTCCCAGGTGGGTGGGCTTGTATACATTCTAGGACCCTGTGGGTCTCTGCAATGAACTCTCCTATGAAGCTGGGAGTTTCTTCTGCTGCTGCCTTAATCTCCACAGGTGTTTTCAGTCAGAGGTTTGAGTCTTTATTTCTCTGGGCTGGAACCCTGGGTTGTGGGTCTATCTCACTCCCCAGTTGTTTTTACTGGTTTATCTGCACACAAAAGTGGGACCACCTACTCCACCAGGCACTGCCTCGCCAGTCTGCCAGCTGTAGCCTTGACCACCCCAGTCCTCCAGCCACCGCCTTGCTGCGAGTCCTCTCTGCCTGCCTGCCCTTCTCTGGCCCTCCTTCCGGTCTGGATGAATGCTTCTTCTTTAACTCTTTGGTTGTCAGACTTCCATATAGTTCCAGTTTCTGTCAGTTCTGGTGGTTTTTGTTTTTAAATTGTTGTCCTTCTTTTGGTTGTGCAAGGAGGCACAGCGTGTCTACCTATGCCTCCATCTTGGCCTCAAGTCACCTAGAAGCATTTATAATGTAAAAGATGATGTGCTACCCCTGACTGGTGTTGCTGAATTGGTTGGGCATCATCTTGCAAAGTGAAATGTCGCCAGTTCTATTCCAGGTCAGGTATGTATCTGGGTTGTGGGTTTGGGGCACATTGAAGAAGCAATCAGTGTTTCTCGTATTGATGATTCTGTCCTCCTTCTTTTTCTCCCTCCATCCCCCTCCAAAAATAAATAAAATGTTTAAAAAATGCTGTGCTAGATGTAGGAGATACTCTCCACTAATGGACCTTACATTCCAATAGAAGAGATAAATATTAACCAGTGATTTAAATGATTTAATAAGTGATTTAAAGTGTCGTGACTGTTATTTTGCAGGGAGTGATGTATACATAAATTTCACTAATTTGGTCTGGGAGATGGACAGAGCCTCTCAAGGAAGTGAACCAAAGAATAAACTGACCAGTTGAAGGAGAAGGCAGAGGGAATGAAAAATATCTATTCAATTAATCCTGAAGAGATACTTAGTAACTATTTGTTGAGTGTGGATTTATCTAGCACACATGGAAAAGTGGGCTTGCCCTAGTATTAAGGAATCCAAATAGCATTCTGGATTTCATGCAGTATGGTTGTAAGTATAATCAGCAGCATAGAAAAGATTAATAAAACCAAAAAGTAATAAATGTGGATTGCCTATACTGGCTCCATGCAATTCCAATATGACACAGAGAAGAGAAAACATGAGGCAATATCCTAGCTGCCCTTTTCCAGAATGTGCAACCTTCACAGCACCACACAGGCATAAAGAGGAATTCATATCATAATGGGAAAGACAGTCCCAGGGAATAGACTAAACACTTGTACCTGTGCAGGACTCCTAAAAGGTATCTTATTACTGGGTATATAAATTATGTAGCTAAATCATTTATATTAATCATTCTGCAATTCTTGCCCATCAACCTAATTTAAGTATGTGTAGGGAAAGTGGAAGGGAGGGTTGGTAATCCTGGGAGAAGGTTGATAATCTTCAGGGCTGTGAGGGATAAGGCAGGAGACAGAGGGTAGTGTTGCATTTACGGTACTTCAGAAATCAGAAGTGGGGCTGCTAACTGCTGCTGATTATACAAAACCCATTAATAACTTGGTTTTGACTCTAGGTTGAATACACCTTCCTAAATAGCATGCTTTGTATTTAAGTAGTAAATGAAGAAGATACTTTGTTTAAAAACTTCTGAAAAAAATCAAGGAGTTTATTGAGTTAGGACACACTTACAATTAGAAAGTCCATAGACTTTCTCACAGTATGTGTCTCATACGAAAATCTTCAAATTTACTGGTTATATTAACAATGGTAGGGTGACTTTGTTAATCTTGGTTATTCTTTTGCCAGGAATATTACTGAGGGTAGACTTTCGTGATATAGTCCTTGAAAGTTCCTATGATGTATATCAGAGATGTCAGTTTAATATGTAACTTGAGTTCTAGTGTTCTCATTGTGCCAGTACATTAGCACATTAAGTACTGCTGCATCCTCAGGAACTTTTACAGTACAACACTTGGAAGTTATCCAAAAGAGGGGCCTGCCACATCCTCTAAGGCACATAAGAACATTCTTCAAATTGACGGGCTAGAGAAGTCCCCATCACAAAGCTTACTTTGGAGCCTGGGATTTATTCTTAGCTGCTAGATAAAAATTTAGCCACACCAGTGTGAGGCACATAGTCTGTATTTATAAGTGTTTGTTGAATGAACTCTGAATAAGCTTTATGGTTATACCTCTTAGAAGTTTTTTTCTCTTTGGTTTAAGATTCTTCATGCCCTTGTCTTTAGGCACCTTAGGATGAGAAAAATCATAGTTGTTCGTTCCCCCTGTGACTTCCTCATATATTGCAAATGCTCAATAATGATTCATATCAAAATAGTATCTGAATTATTGTGGCATAAATGCTGCTTCTCTTCTACAAAACACTGTGGTTTCATCTTCTATGGAGAAGAAGCCCACTTGCCTGAGCCATTCCCACCCTTTGCTTACAATGGGTTCCAAGGTTTTCTGCCTGACTCCACACCCTCCATGAAGTACCCAAAGCTGCTGATTCTGTGGGGAAGACTTGAAGTTAAAAGAGGCCTCAATCAATTTTCTTGGAGGCTAGCCTATTCCAGGCCTTTGAGCCAAGAAAACTCTAGCCTTTCTAGCCTCTGAAGATACAGTGGAAGTTTCTAAGTGTTCTCTTTTTTAGCTGTAACAGCAGTAGCTGCCAGCCAGACCATGGCTGGGAGACAACCCTTATCAACTCCCATGCAAGGATGCCTGGCTTTCATAGCTGTCCTGTTCTCCCATATGCCAGGAAAAACTGCTACTTCTTGAAGATGCTTAGCAAGAACTGAAAGAGAAAGGGCCTTAATGTCAAAGTAGGAGCAGAAACCAACAAGCTTCTGCATCCCTCAGGCATCTCTAATGCCTCTGAGAAGACTGCTTATTCTACACTTATAGCCCTCCCAAGATCCAACCTATCACCCATCCTCCCCAGCCCAAAGCTTATCCAGCAGGAGGCAAGGAGATACCACAGACAGAATAGATCCCTAAATCTTAATCTTTTCCATTCTCAAAGACAGATCATATACAGAGACCTAGGGAGACCAGAAGCCTGAAGGTGGGCACAAAAATGCACATTAAAGACTGCTGTACATGGTAAGTTTTAAGGACCATGAGAGGATGAAACGAAAGTCATCAGGCCTGGTCTTAGTTTTTGTAAAGCCAGCTCAGTCTCTCCATGGGTCTAGTGTCTAATCAGGAGTGTTCAATGATCCTAGGAGAAAAGTCAAGAGAACAGAAGTCCCAATTCCTGTAGGAGGTCTCTGACATCTATTTCTAGGAGTCAATTGATATGAAGGATGACTACCAACTGTTACATGGAAACAAACAGTCTAAAATCTACCTCATGTCATATTGGCCTCCTAGGACATCAGAAGAGAGCCCAAACAATTCAGAACAGCAGTCCCTCTGGCCACAGCACAGGTATGACCCAAGTTCCCGTCTACTACAGGAATATTCTGTAGGCAGGCCCTACTTGAGAAATGAGCAACAAAGTATGAACAGGTATCTCTACACTTTGAGAAGAAACACCCATGACTCACTACCTATGATGGCTAGGGATTTCAGAAAAATAATCTTTTCTTAGGCTTTGAGTGTGTTTGGGGGGGTGGGTTGGTACACTTTGGATTCTTCTGGGATTTTTGCTGATGAAGGGGAATATAACTGATAAGAAGCTAGAGCTCTGCAGGGCAAATAAACACAAACATTTTCATATAAAACCCAAATCTCATAATTTAGACTTTTCTTCATGCCTAGAGAAACCCTGAATAAGGATTATACTTAATGCCTATTTAAATATAACACTGAGAGACCAGCTACCTAAGAGGTCTGCAAATCATAAGGGAGCATTTTCAGCTGTTGATGCAGTCAGCTGGGTGCCTCAGCTCTAAGCAGCTGCAGTTCCTATTCAGCAACATTTCCTTTATTTATTGACCTCAACTAGAAGCTCTTCAAGAGTCTGGAGAAGACCTTCCAAGTCCTGGCTCCTGTCAGGCTCTGGAAGGGCTGCCCTGAATGTTCCAAGTTTTGATTACAAGAGGATGAAACAAAGTCATCAGGCCTGGTCTGTTTTTCTAAAATTGCAGTCCCCTGCATGCACTGTACCCCTTTCTCTGCTAATTTTTTTTCCTAAGCATTTTGCCATCTGCTGTATTATTTATTTATCTTCATTTTCTCTCTCCTCACTGAGTTCAAAAAAGCAGGAATTTTTTCCTCTTTTGATCTCAGCTCTATCTTCAGCTCCAAGAACAGTATACAGTAATTGCAGGGGACTGAAATTTTAGATGGGCAGCTTGCAAAAGCCTTACTGAGCCTGAAGGTAAGGATGCATATAGTGGGCTGAGTGCCTGGCACACAGTAACCTGCAATAAATTCAAACTAATATTCTTACTGTCAAGATAGTGCCTGAAATCACAGGAGCTGGCTACTTTCCCTCCTTTCCTTTAGCGGGGCTTAGGTAGAGCATGCATGACTTCAGTGATTCGTTACTGGAGCTCCTCACTTGCTCCCCTTCCAGGACGGAGTCTTCAAATCTCACCTTTAGCGCACCTCGAGCGCTGCTTTTTTTGTTGTTCTGTTTTCAAATTAAACTTGTATTTAGAGGTAACTGTGGGTTCACCTGCAGTTGTAAAGGCGTAAGAGAGATCTGCGCACCCTTTACTGTTTTCCCCAATGGTAACATCATGTCAAACCACAGTGCATGCAACTCTGAGTCTCATTCAGATGCCCGTTTTACTTGTACTTGTGTACGTGTGTGACTGTGTGTGTATTTAGTTCTACTTCTACTTCATTTGTGGGTTTATATATCCTCCACCAGTCAAGATACAGAAACAGGCCTATCATCGTAAAAATTCCTCATAGGCCTTTATAAAAACATCCAGCATTCTCTCTCGCCTACCCTGAAACCTAGAATTCTAGATTCTCTATGCTTTTGTCATTTCAATAAAGTACTTTCCTAGTATTCACTAATCTCTCGTCCTTAGAGATATCTCTGATCCTCTTTCATACAGACACCAGGTTCTAGTCCAAGTTTCATCATTAAGTCGCCATTTGTCTGTGCATGAAGCACTGTGGTCTGGTTCTCATTTTTCATCAGTAAAATAAAAAGGTAGTATTAGACGACTTACTTTCCGGCTCTAATATTTTATGACTCTAAGAGCATAATCCATAACCCCACTCTTCTCACAGCTTTTTTCAACAAGCCCAATGGCGACAGACGCCCGCAATATGGGGTTTCGGCAAAAAGCCCAAGCGGTATAGGCTAGCCGCGGCGTAGGAAGCAAGGGAATTCGAGGAATTCCGCCGACCCACCTGACACTGGAAACACCTGACCTTTACCAAACTGCTACGCCCCGCCCCAACCTGGCATTTCCGGCTTGAGCCCAGATCCTCTTCCGGAACACTAGCTCGAGTCTAACTCTGCCCCTCCACCATTCTTTAAAGTCCATTGGCTGTTTCTTTGAGGAAGAAGAGCATTTGCTGAGGCTGATTGGCTTCTGTCATTGTTGATGAGTTAGTAGCAAACAAGGCGTGTCTGGTCTCCCTGGCAACGCTTTGTCGATAGTCCTCATTGGTCGGTGTCCTAATTCGTCTTCCGTCCCAACAGCGAGTGGTGGAGTCCTTCGGCGGAGCACTGCGGTGGTAGGCGTTGTGTTCGGGATTCCCAGGCTGACGTGGCTTAAATTTGGGAGGGGGGCAGCTGGAGCCACTGGCGTCAGCCTCTTTCAGGTGAGTGGGGGACGCTCCTCAACTCCTCCCCTCCCTTGTCTTTTAACGGTAACCCCAGTTACAGGGCCCGCGGAGCTGCCGAAGCAGCTACACTTGGGTCCCCTCCCCGCCCGGCCTCTTTGACTCAGTCCGAGATCTGGCTCTTCACTCACCTCCCTTCACCTAAAAGGCCTAGTTTTAGTTCCCACACGCCTGCTGGCTTGGCCGGAGAGCTTCAGGGTTGCCCTGCGCGTCCTCGACACGTGTGCGCGGTTCCCCTTCTCCAGGCCCTTTCTCTGCCGGTAGTGACCGAGAAAAGTGCTCGGGTCAGTCTTGCCTGCGTGGCCTTGCTCCCTGAACGGCCTGTCCAGGCCGGCCTAGGTATGCAGCAGCTGACGTCGGAGAGAACCTTCCGGCTCTGCGCTCAAGGCCCAGACAAACTGTCTGGAAGGGGAGGCAGGACCCAAACAAATCAAAGGTCTTGAGGGCAGAGATCACGGAAACGTTGGCGAGAGATGAACATAAACGATGGTCTGTGAGACCATCCTGACTAGGAATTGCTGGAGAGATTCGGAGAGAGGGATGATTATTGCAATTCCACCAAGCCTAAAATCCTAGGAATCAGAGGTTTGCCGACTGTTAGAATGAAAGGGACTCCTGGAAAGAGTACTGGCGATACTGCAGACAAAAGAACTTGATGTGGTAGTGTGGAGGATGTTCATTCTGCATAACGTGAATGGTGGTAGTGTGAAGGAGGGGGATGAACCCCCTGACAAGTGAGGAATATCATTGATTTATTTAAGGAGCTCCAATTGGTCTGTGTGGAGTGGACAGTTTAAGAGTGGAACAGGTATCTAATATCACTAGATAAATACTTTCACTTTTGAAAATGGTTGGACACTCGCAGAGCTTTTAAAGAATCTTACACTCTGCAAGAGGACAGTGGAGAACTCTGTACAGAGAAGCTGAAGGCCTGGTTCAGTGATTTTGAATGGTCAAAACCGGGAAATGCTCTTTTGGAAAATGGCAGGGTTTGGTCATGGAATAGATATAGGAAAAGGTTGAAGAGAAAAACTAACAGGCATTGTACACTGTTTCACATCTTTGACTTTTCATCCCTGGATTATGGAATGAATGACCATTAAATGCTTTTCTCTTTGCTGCATTAAATTTGTCTATGTCAGTAGTTTCCAAACATTTTTATTACAACCTTTATCAGTGAAACATTTAAATAAGCATTCTTAAAATACTATGTCTTTAATTGTAGGTAATGGATAAATGGCACTGTAAATATAAAATATGCAAAAACATACATTTTAAAGGATGAAAAACAACTCTTACACACTCCCTGAGAGGCTCCCAAACTAATTTGGAGTCCATATAAAGGTGTTCCCTTACTTTTCAAGAAGGTTGTCTGCATCTTTAAAGACTTCCAGACTGAGGGGATTTCCTTTTTAAAATATTTTTTGAGGCCCTCCATTGTTCTGGGATGCAGATTCTCTTAAAAATATTCATCTCTTGTAGACAATTATTTTTTCCTTCTGCTTGATTCTTAAATACCCCTCTTCTCCTTTGCATTAATGGATTAATTAGAAGGATGTAGGTTTTACTGTTGTTTATTAAAAATAAACCATTCATAAACTTCTTAGGTTAACTCTTAGTAGGAATAAATTATTTGGGAATTGTCTCACCACTGATCATTATATACCACTTTATTGTTAGGAGCTGCTATATAAGTGCATTTTAGGCTCTCTAATACTCTATTTTTAATAAGCCATTTTAAAATCAGCAGTATGTGCTTTTGGTAAAATGAAATTTAATACAAAAGAGTATAATGTAAAAACAAAAGTCTCTTTATCTACTCTTTTCCCCATTTCCCACCTTCCAGAAGTAAGCACTATAAATAATTTTTTTCCTAGGAAACCTTCTGATCATATTCAAGCGCGCGTGCGCGGGCACGCACACACGTATTTCCCCCTCCTTTTCATCTCTACAAGTGGAATCATAAAACACATGCTATTTTACACCTTTCTGTGCCACTCAATACTATATGTTAGCTATTCTTCCATATCCATAAGTATAAAACTACATTATTTTTTAAGAAGGCTAGATAGCATTCCCTTGTAGAAATATCAAAGTGTATTTAACCTGCCCTCTATTAATGGACATTTAGATTGTTTCCAGTTATTGGCCATCACAAACCCTGCTCTAGTGAATATCCATGTACGTAATGAGGTCTGTCCATAAAAAGTCCAGCCATTGTTAAGATAACAAGAATGGTTTGCACCACATTGATGTAACCTGGCAGCCAAGGAGAGGGGACTGGAATGTGCCTGTGTGCACAATGGCGGCTTCACTGTACTAGTCAGTGGGGGTGGTAGACACCATTGAATGAGCATGTGTACTGTGTGGCCCTCACATTCAAAATGACTGAGTAGAGCAACAGATCTGCATCACCTTTTGCATTAAGCTTGAACATTCCTCTGCGGAAACTGTTTGTAGGATTCAGAAGGCTGCAGCTCTGGGCAGCTAGTGATTGGCAGCTTTATCATGAGAACATGCCTGCTCATGCATGTCATCTCATGCAGAGATTTTTGGTGAAACATCAAGTCAACCAGGTGACTCAACACCCACCTACAGCCCAGATTTGGCGCCCTGTGATTTCTGACTTTTCCCAAAACTAAAATCACCTTTTTAAAAAAAATTTTTTTAATTTATTTTAATTTATTTTTTTAAATCGCCTTTGAAAGGGAAGAGATTTCAGACCATTGATGAGATGCAGGAAAATTCGACAGGGCAGCTGATGCTGATTGGGAGAACTGTGTGAGGTCCCAAGGTTCCTACTATGAAGGGGACTGAGACATCATTGTCCTGTGTACAATGTTTCTTGTATCTTCTACCTTCAATAAATGTCTGTTTTTCATATTGCATGGCTGGATACCTTCTGGACATACTTCATATATCCTAGGCTCTTGTGTGAGCCTTTCTATGATATAAGCAATATGGAATTCTTTGGAGCTATACTATTCTGAATCCTTTCATTTTAGTTGATGTAGCCCTCAAAAAAAGTGCTTATGGAACTGTGTCCTCATGCCTCCAACCTATTTTCAGCAGCAGTGACAAATGTTGGGTGATGAGGTTACTCAGAAAACAGAGTATCTTTTGTGTACATCCACCAGACAAGAAGCTTTGTTGAGTTCTGTGACTAGGCAAATTATTTGACCTTGCCATGTCTTAGTTTACTCATCTTGATACTGGGTGTGTTGATAGTACCTCCTCCTTGGGGTTGTTTTTAATAATAAAATGAGTAGAATAATGATGTCAAATAAGTTATACGTAAAGCAGTTGGAGCAGTACTTATACATAGTACTCTGTATATAATCATAGCTACCATGTATTCTAAATTTATTTAATGAAACTAGTAGGTTTTTATGTGATGAAAAATAGGTTTTTATTTTCTAATTATAAAGTTATAATTTTCATATGCTTTTTCCAGCTTCGTAGCAAACTGGTTGAGAATCACTTTGAGAATTAAGGAAAACTGAGGCTCAACCAAATAACCATTAAATAAGTTTGAAGTCTTACCATTTTCTGTGTTGTTTCTGTGAGAAAATATGATTTAAATTCCTAAGCAAATGGATGCACACACAGGCAATGTGCTATCTTCAGTTATTTTCTTGATTTCCTCATGCATTTTGTACTAAGTTCTCTGTGGTTAGAGACACGCTTTATATTTCTTTTTATATTTTTGTGACTCCTGTCATTGTGCTTTACACCAAGTAGTTATTTAAAAAATAGTTATTTAGCCCTGGCTGGTATAGCTCTGTGGATTGAGTGTGGGCTGCGAACCAAAGCATTGCGGGTTCGATTCCCAGTCAGGGCACATGCCTGGGTTTCGGGCCAGGTCCCCAGTGGGGGCCATGTGAGAGGCAACCACACATTGGTGTTTCTCTCTCTCTTTCTCCCTCCCTTCCCCTCTCTAAAAATAAATAAATAAAATCTTTAAAAAAATAAAATAAAAAATATTTATAGTAGTGAAGACTTTGATAAAGTAATTACTGAATTTTAAGTGCCACCTCAACATACAAGTGTCAAGATCCTGTGGAGGGTTTTTGGAAGGTGTGTCCAGCATTGTCTTCAAGGTATTGTTTTATTTGCCTTAGTTTTTTATTGAACCTTGGCCTTGGCATATTGTTCTTTATTTTTTCTTTTCCCAAGTTGCTACTCATGCTGGTGGTTTATAAAACAATGGGAAAAGCATTGTTTGTCCAACAGTCACACATATTCCACACATGAGTTTATTACTGTGAACATAAATATTTTCCCCTTCACTAATTTTTATATATGCATTTGCCTATTTCTGTCCTACAGTGAGCTGACAGAGGTGGGGGTCCATCTTTCTTCATTTGGTTTAAACATGCTACTTAGTGGTTCTCTTGCCCTAGAATTCCCAACCTTTGAGCTATGTGAAGCACTTAGCTGGACTTGAGATACTCTCCACTTCTATTTCAATATTGTTCCTTTAATAGCAACAACTAGAGAAATTACTCTTGAATCATAGTCATAATACTGGGCATTAGAATGTTCCTTGTCAGTCTTCTTTTTAAGTGTCTTATTACAATCTAACCACTTGGTGTTGGGGCCAGGACTGAAAGCTCAGTTCCTGGCTCTCAATTTGGTGCTCTTTCCGCTATGCCATCTTCTTTCTCATGGCCCTCTGATATTACTGAATCACTCTACAAGCAAATTCCTTTTACTCTGGCCTGTAATGATATAGGCATGATAACAATGTTGTCTTTCTTCAGATATACATATTTTGAACCACTTATGTGAGAAAAGTAACCTGTTTTTAATTTAAAGAGCATTTTATCTTATTCAATAATGCTTATTTATCTGGGAGACATTGAAATACCTTAACTTCTCTGTCAGTTTTCCTCATCTATAAAGTGGGGATTATGATAATATCTACTTTGCAAATTTTGTAAGGATTACAGAGAAAAATGTAAAGTATCTGGTACGTATTGCTCAGTAATTGTTACTGTTAATATCATTCTATGTTCATCTGTATGTGTCCTTCAAATGCAATAATTTTTAGTAGGGTGCTGGTGAAGAAGACACACCCTTCTAGAGAAATGAATCAGAATTTGATATGTGGTAGTGGTGGATCAGAAGGGGGGAGTTTCAGTTTGAAAAAAAAATTCAGGATTTTAATTTTATATTTGGAATATGAAAAAAAAAACATATTTTTACAATAGAATTATAAATCTATCACAGTCTTCTTGGCTGATGGTGATATGCAAAATACCTGATCTGGGGCGTACCATCTTGTGTGTGTATGTGTGTGCACATGATTGTCCATACATGATAATCTTACATTTCTCCAAAGGGTGTATGGTTTTAAAATGGCTGAGAAACATTGTAATTGTGTTTGACATCTCAGTATTATTCTGTTTAGTCCTAAAGGGAGTAGCTGTAGCAAAAGGATCCAAGCCACTTAGAGCAGAACTTGGAGATACAAACAGCAGGGCTTTAATAGAGGTGGGTTGGGTGGTGTTTGGGGAATCTGAACTGAAAGTGATGGAAAATGGTCAGTGAGTGAGGTAAATACAGGTCAGCACATGAGACAAAACCAGAGGTTAAGTTGAGAAACTCCCTTATGGACAACTCTGGCTGTTAATTGATTTGTAAAAACAACAAAAACAAAACAAAACAAAAACCCCTTTTAATTGTAAAATAAAACTCAATTCTAAAAAAAAATCCCCCCAAATGTACAGTTTAATTACTATTAAGATGAACATCTTGTCATCCCCTCCATGCACCCCATCCCAATAAAAGCCCTCCCTTTTATTCCCAAGTAGCATTTCCTGTGGTTTCTTTATGGTTTGATCACCCAAATGTGAACTTTCCCTCCACCTTTTTAACTTGGTGTGCCTCTTGTCTTTTTCTTACAATTTATGGTGGGCCTTGTAACCTGTGGAGTTTCCTTCACTCTTGGAATTTCATTTTTATGGGTTCAGTTCAGCTATTCCTCCGTAATTCTGCATTTCCTGCAGATTGGCAGCCCATCCAGTGGCTTCACCAGACTGAGGTTCAATTCCTTTGGCATGACTATAGGTAGTGGTATATTCTTTCATTGGTAAGGTCATAATATCTGGTTTTTGCTCTTTTTTGTTATTAGCTACACATGTGCTGTCTAAATGCATGAATTTATTAGGAGTTCTAAATATGAGACTGCAAATTCTAATGCAACCATTTTATTTTCATTTATTACCTGGAATAATTTTATAGGGCAGTGTGTCACCTCATTTACTATTTGCTTCCTGAGTGATAAAGTTCAAATAGGAAAGGCAGGATAAATTCTTGTACTTACCTAATTTCAACATAATCAGTTCAGATGATGACCAGTTTATTATTATTATGAACTTATGGCTTTAAACATTTTTGGTATGTTCAATGCATTGCAATTCATACTCTACCAGAAACTCACATTGTTCTTTTGGCCTATGAGAACTTCAGTTTGGCTCCTTAGCCATTTTGACATGACTGTAGAAGTCCTTGATAGCTTCCTCGCTATTTCATATGACAAGATGTTTCAGACTCATTTTGTGCATTTCCTACTAAACTGGAATCAGTCCTTTCTCCAAGAAGCCCTCCTGTTTAAAAATATTTTTTCATGGGAAATGCTATTTTAAGACCTCAGTCTATGCATGAAAGATGCTCACTGCTTCTCAGTTTGCCACTGTTTTTAAGCCTTTTCAGAGGACAGAGCTAGGAAAATGTATCTATTAAGGTAATATACCTTGTAGGTTCATACTGATATTTTCAATTCAAATTCAAAATCACTTTTTATTTTACAGTTCTTAGTTTCTTCCGTGTTATAGCTGTTACTCCTTTTTACATGCTGAAGATATGATAGAATTACTGTACCCATAATTACTCATTTACTTTAATTCCACATAGCACATAACAATAGTCTAGAAATAACAATACTGATAGAACTACCACCAATTTTTGGTTACCAAAAACAATTTTTAAAGGGTTTCTTTGCATATGCTATTTACATCCTCCCCAAATATTTTCTCATGGTAGCTCTATGTATTGTCAGAGCATATAATCATTAAATACTATGCTCTCTCCATCCCAGTTTTAGTCTCACAAGTAACTATATAATGAATGCTTCCAACCAATCCTTTAAAAAAAATTTTTTTTATTGTCCTGGCTAGTATGGCTCAGTTGGTAGGGTGTTGTTCTGCAAACCAAAAGGTCATGGGCTCGATTCCTGGTTAGGACACATGCCTGGGTGGCTGGTTCAGTCCCTGGTCAGGCATGTGCAGGTGGCAGCTGATCTATGTTTTGCTCTCACATCACTGTTTCTCTCCCTCTTCCCCTTCTTAAATCAATTAAAAAAACTTAAAAAATTTTATTGAATTTATCAGAGTGATAACCTTATCAGTTAATAAGGTTATATAGATGTCAAGCGTACAATTTTATAATACATCATCTCTATATTGTATTGTGTGTTCACCACCCCAAGTCAAGTCTCCTTTCTTTCACTGTTTATACTCCATATACCTTTTATCCCCTGCCACTCACTCTTCCCTCTGATAATCACCATACTCTTTTGTCTTTGTCTGAGCTTTTTTTCTTTTTCTTTCTTTTTTGCTTAATCTCTTCACCTATTCTACCTAGCCCCAAACCTACCCCCCCTTCCCTATGACAGCTGTCTGTCTGATCACTGTCTCTGTGAGTCTGTTTTTGCTTTGTTTGTTAATTTATCTTGTTCATTAGATTCTACATATAAGTGAAATCATATGGTATTTGTCTTTCTCTGACTGGCTTATTTCATTTAGTATAATACTCTACAGGTCCATCCATGCTGTCCCAAAAGGTAAGATTTCCATTTTTATGACTGTGTAGTATTCCACTGTGTAAATGTACCACAGTTTTTTTATCCATTCATCTGCTGATAGGCATTTGGGCTGCTTCCAAATCTTGGCTATTATAAATAATGCTACAATGAACATAGGTGTACCTACATTCTTTCATGTTAGTGTTTCTACATTTCTTTGAATAAGTTCCCAGAAGTAAAGTCACTGGGTCATAAGCCAGCTCCATGTTTAATTTTTTGAGGTATCTCCATACTACATTTCACAGTGGCGGCACCAGTCTGCATTCCTGCCAACAGTGCATGAGGGCTCCCTTTTCTTCACATCCTGACCAGCACTTGTTTATTGATTTACTGAGTTGGCCATTCTCCCAGGTGTGAGGTGATACCTCATTGTGGTTTTAATTTGCATTTCTATGATGAATAATGATGTTGAGCATCTTTTCATCTGTGTGTTGGCCATCTATAGGTCCTTTTCAGAGAAGTGTCTGTTCAGGTCCTTTGCCCATTTTTTAAATTGGGTTGTTTTTGTTTTGGTGTTGAGTTTTATAAGTCTTTCATAAATTTTGAATATTAACCCCTTATCAAATGTATCATTAGTGAACATGTTCTCTCATGCAGTAGGTTTTCTCTTCATTTTGTTGATGGTTTCCTTTGATGTCCAATAACTTCTCGGTTTGATGGTAGTTCCATTTGTTTATTTTTTCTTTTTCCCACCTTGCTCAAGGAGATATATCAGAAAAAAGTACTGCTATGAGCAGTGTCTGAGATTTTACTGCTTTTGTTTTTCATCCAGGGTTTTTATGGTTTAGGGTCTAATATTTAAGTCCTTAATCCATTTTGAATTTGTTCTTGTGTGTGGTGTGAGAAGGTGGTCTAGTTTCATTTTTTTGCATGTATCTTTCCAGTTTTCCCAAGACTATTTATTAAACAGACTGCCTTTACTTCATTGTATGTTCTTACCTCCTTTGTCAAATATTAATTGACCATAGAGGCATGGTTTTATTTCTGGGCTCTCTGTTCTGATCTTTATATCTGTTTTTATGCCAGTACAACCAATCCCTATAGTGATGTTTTGGTCATTTTGGTTGACTCAAGCTTTCTCTGGGTAGATGCCTTAGGAAGGGCTCATGGGAAACTTTTCATGAATTTTCTTACATATTTGTAATATTCTGTCTCTGCTCTCTATAGCTGAAGGTCATTTTTGCTAAAAATAAAATCCTTGGCTTGCATGTTCTCTCCTTGAATAGCTCAAATCTGTAACTCGTGTTTTTTTTTTTTTAGATTTTATCTTTTTATTTTTAAAGAGAGGGAAAGGGAGAAAGGGAGGAGAAAAACATCAGTGTGTGAGATATACATTGACAGACTGCATCTCCCATGCCCCCAACTGGGGACCTGACCTGCAACCCAGGCATGTGACCTGGTTGGGGTTTGAGCTGACCACCTTTTGGTTCCGAGGTGGGCACTCCGTCCACTGAGCCACACCAGCCAGGGCTGTAACTCTAGTTTTTTTCTGGCAAAAACATTATTGTTGAAAAGTCTTATGATGGTCTTTATTTTCTTTATTTTGCAAAAGTCAGATGATCTTTTGGCTTAAATCTCAAAGGATTATTTTTGAAGTCTGTTGATTTTTACTCTAGTAAATGTCTTTTTGGGCATTCTGAGTTGATATTCTCAGGTACCTTGTAAGCTCTTTTAATATGTAGCTTCAAGTCTTTTTAAATTTCAAGTAACTGTTGGCTTTGTTTTTTTGTGTTTGTTTTGGTTTTCTTCAGGAAATCCTGTTGTCTGCATTGCTTATCTGCAGTATTTATCATTTTCTCTTGGTTCCTTTTAAATTATTGCTATTTCTTTAAAAATGTTTAAAATAAATCATTACGAATAACTTAGATTTTCTATAGAAAATTTGCAAAGACTGTTGTGTTCAATTGATCTCTCACCCAGTATTCCCTAGAATACTAGAACATGTTAACATGTTCCATTAGCAAAGTACATTTGTTAAAACTTAAGAAAACAACATTGATTCGTTACTATTAACTAAACTCCATACTTTGTTTTAATTTCACCAGTTTCTCCATTAGTGCCCTGAACATATCATAGGAAATCACATTGCATTTACCGTATTTTTCAGACCGTAAGACGTGCCTAGGTTTTAGAGGAGGAAAATAGGAAAAAAATTTTTGAAGCAAAAAATGTGGTAAAATATTTAATAATGTAAAATAACATAATATTTCACCAATGTAATTGTAAACAGAACTCAACAGCACCATTAACAACCATTATTTCTCCCAAATTTGGGGGGGGGGAGGGAATGTGCAACTTATAGTCTGAAAAATATGGGTAAGTCCATTTCTTTTTTAATTGGGATAATTGTAGAATCACATGCAATCAATAATACTAAGAGATCCCTGTACTCTTTGTGCGGTTTCCCTCAATGGTAACATATTGTGTAATTTTACAACCAGGATACTGATGTTAATACATCCCCTAGTTTTATTTGTATGCTGTACAGTTTTATCAGCTGTGTAGGTTCCATATCCACCACAGTCAAAATACTGCAAGGTTCCAAGACCACAAGGATCCCTTGTGTTGCCTTTTTAAAACTGTAACTACCTCCTATCTTCCCGCCTCCAACCCCTTCGTAAGTATTGGCAGCCAGTAATCTGTCCTCCATTTCTAAAATTTTGTCATTTCAAAACTATAAGTAGAGAATTATACAGTACGTAACCTTTTGGAATTATCCTTTTTTCATTCCTAAATTCCTAGAGATTAAATGGTTGGGTGTATCAATAATTTATTACATTGTATTTCTGCATAATATTCCATGGTAGTGATATACCATGGTCTGTTTAACCATTTACTTGTTAAAGGACATCCTTGCTGATTCCTTCAACTGAAGCTTCTATGAATATTCATATACAGGTTTTTGGTTGAATTTAAGTTTTTATTTCTTTGAAATAAATGCTTAGGTATAAAATTACTGGGTTATAATGTAGTATATTTATAGTTATTTTCTGATTTTTAAAATTATTTTTTATTTCAGCTTTCTTTTTATCTTAAGACATGATTTGTTATAATTATTCATTTTACTGTTCCTTTTAGTTTCATCTTCATTTCCAAAATGATTTTTAGAAAATTTCAGTTATTTCCACTTCACTTCTGGGTTTTTCTGTTTTACATTGATGCCTGAATTGCCATTTTCTGCAAAAAGCTGTGCAGTGCTGGTATCAAGGACTAGACAGTCACTATTCATAATGGCTGTTGCAGTTCTCTCATGCATAAACCAAGGAGTGGCTTTCAAAGTCAGTCCTGCCTAAATCCCTACCATTTAGCTCAAGTCCATGCACAAAATTTTCAGCTTGCTTGCACATTGTATCATCTGCACAATTGCAAAGAACTGCTGGTGCCTATCATACTTCTGTTTCTCCAAGACTAACATGAAATGAAAGCTGAAACAGGACTCTGCATCATCACCCAGTTCACAACAGGGGGACATTGATGTCTGTAGCAAGGAAAACTGTCCTCTCACTGCAGGGTTGTAATGGACTTGTGGCATCAGATAAAGCAATTCAGCATCCAAAGATCCTTGCCACTTATAGGAAGCACCGGGGCACAGGCAGGAGTAAGGCTGAAAATCACAGAGCTCTTTGTGGTCAGGTTTTTCTGTGTGGTAGAGTTATCTCACATTCAGAAGAGGCATATTTACAAGAAAAAATTATTGAATTGGCCACTTTCTCCATAGCCAAGTTGCCAGTGGATCCCCACCACCATGGGCAATGCCACCGCTTCTTCCCCTTGCCAATACCGCCACCATTTCCTGTTATTTTGTTGGCTTGTTTTGTGGCCAAACATATTTGTCTTGGAGAATGTTCCATGTGCAGTTGAAAAGAACACATATTAGGTCAGTTTTGTCTAATGCACAGTTCAAGTCCAATGTTTTCTTAATGCTTTTTTTTTTTGTATAGACATTTTTTCCATTGCTGACAGTGGGATAATGAAGTCCCTTACTATTATTACATTGCTGTCTATTTCTGTCTCCATTTGGTTAAAATTTGCTTAATATAATTAGGTACTTTGATGTTGTATATGTATATATTTACAAGTTTATATCCTTTTGATGAATTGACCTTTTTATTATTTATTATGTAATGACCTTTTCTGTCTCTTGTGACAGTTTTGACTTGAAGTCTAGTCTCTTTGTCTAAATAGAGGTACCCCTGTTTTCTTTTGGTTATCATTTATGTGGAATTTCTTTTTATATCTTTTGCTTTTAGCCTATGTATATCCTTAGAGCTAAGTGAGACTTGTAGGCAACATAGTTAGATCTTTGTTTTTTAATGCATTCAGCCACTGAGTCTTTTGGCTGGAGAATTTAATCCATTTACATTTAAAGTAATTATTGAAAGGTTAAGGACTTACTGTGGTAATTTTGTTAATAGTTTTCTTACAGTATTGTAGCTCCTTTGCTCCTTTCTCGTTCTCTTGCCGTCTTCCAGGGTTTTTCAAAACAAAATTTTAATAAAAATAGTTTTTATTTGTTTTTTTAATTTTTTTTAAATTTTATTTTTCTATTAGAGTTTACATTCAATAATATTTTATATAATTGTCAGGTGTACAGCATAGTGGTTAGGTGATTATATACTTTACAAAGTGTTCCCTTAGTATTTCTAGTACCCACCAGGCAGCATACATAGTTATTACAATATTATTGACTATATTACCTATGTCCTACTTTACATCCCTGTGACTATTTTGTAACTACCACTTTGTACTTCTTAAGCCTTTCACCTTTTCACCCAGCCCCCCAGACCCTCCCTCTCTGGCAACCATCAGTTTGTTCTCTGTGTGTAGAAGTCTTTTTTAATTTTGTTTGTTCATTTCTTTTTTTTTCTTTAGATTTCACATACAAGGGAAATCAAGTGGTATTTGTCTTCCACTGACTGATTGACTTCACTTAGCATAATGTTTTCTAGGTCCATCCATGCTGTCACAAATGGTGAAATTCATTCATTTTTATGACTGAGTAATAATATTCCATTGTATCGATTTTTATATATATTTTTATATCTTATAGCACTTTAATGCCTTTCAGTTCTTTAAGGGGATTTTGTAGGTCATCAAGTTGTTTAGTAGTTTTGAATAGTTTTTGAGCAAGGCTTTTTGAAATTCTTTTATTTCTTGAATGAATATTTTCTTATAATAATTTTCTGTGAAAATTTACTGTGTTACTTTGCATTTGCTCATGTTTATGTTTGTTTAATGTTTTTGAACTTGGGTTGCTTTTCTATGTTGTTTTCCTATGTTGTTCAAATATATGGTAGCTAGATTTCTGAGATTTCCTGGCACTTTTTTTTTCTTTTATCATCTGCACTCTTTATCTGGATCCTTCTCTGGTCTTTGTTGATTCTGCCTTGATGAATTTGAGTCTATTCTCAGTAGATTCTCCTCAGTGGAGGCCCTGTTCTGGAAAAGAGCCCTGGCTACCATAGTAGCCATTTCAGATTCTGTAGGTTCTTTGCACTTACCTGCTGTGGTGGGGATGTACCAGATTCTTTTAGCTGCTGTTCTTTAACTGGCTTGGCAGTTTTCCAGTAAATACTCTCTGGCTCCTTTGTGATTCTTAGCATATGGTCTATCAAAATTTTACCTCTGTCCTCTTGTTGTAGGTAGAAATTAGACTTTTCCACAGGATCACAAGGAAAGCATTCCAAGGACCCATGCATGGGGAGACTGGTGTGGCATGGTTTATTTATGTGGAAATAGAAGCTTCTTCCTGGGTTTCCAATGTCCCACCTCCCTCTGTCCCACCTTGGAAAAAGTACAACTGTGTCTTCAGCAGGCCCAACACAAAAGCCAGTGTCCAGAGTTTTTGTTTCACATTAAGGTTTAGTCCTTTGAAGCCCACCGGCGGGCGGCTAAGTGATCTCAGCCCCCATCCAGGCAACTGGGCTGGTTTCCATTCTGGCTGCTCTGGTGGTAGAGTCCATGGGGCTGCTGGACGTTTGGCTGCTATGGCCACATGGCAATGGAGAGAGAACATGGGATCACACAGTGTGAGTGAATTACCTGATGGACAAGAGAGAGGGCTTCTTTGTTTCCCTGGGCTTATAACCAGGAGCTTAGGTTTGGGATGGACCAGGTACTTTTTTAAAAGAACCAGTCAACTTCCCAAACTTTCACAGGCTTTGCATGGGTCCAACCCTCTAGTTAGACTGGCAGGTCTCTATAATCAAGCACCTGCCCCTGTACCCTCCAATGATCCCTTATCCAGGAGTGGGGGAAGGGAGGAGTGTTGATCCCCTGGGGTGTGAACCTATAGCATCCTGGCTAAGCAAGCAGGCTCCTGCTTCCCAGTTTTATTAAGCTCAATATCTAGTTCCCTTTTGCTCCCCTTCTCTAGCTAAATACCAACGGTAACACTGTTGAATTTCTTGGCTGGGTCTGAGAAATTGAAGTAAAACAGATTAACAAGAGAAAAGCATACACACTTATTTAATGTAAGTTTTATGCAGCACAGAAGCCCTCCTGAGGTAATGGAGACCCAAAGAAGCACTTGAATTAAACCCTTATATATTGAATTAGATAGAGTAGTAAATTCTGAAAATGAGACAGGGCAAGGGGGTAGTTAATCATGGAGAAGTGACTGGGAAGATGATGGTTAGTTTACAAGGTTTATTTTTACAAATTTCCCTTGACCTCAACTCCCCATCCCTGGAGATAAGAATGTTACTTTCCTCCTGATACAGGGCAGACATCTTCTATACAGGTGTTTTAATCTCTGGCTTGGGGGGGGGGGGAAGGAGGTCAGAGTACACTACTTTTCCTGTTTTTTTTTTTAAAGTGTCTTTAGCTCAAAATAATACGTATGCCAAAGTAACATATTTTGGAGTGGCTCATTATGCCACCCTTCACTTCCTTCTACTTTCTCGTGCGTGGGCAACAGTGCCACAAAGATCTGTGACTGTTGGGGGTTTGTTTCAATCCATGTTTATTTTACAGTTTGTTGGAAACTTTAGGAGGGAGGAGGATTGGGAAGGAGGGAAGGGAAATGTTGGGGGGGTGTGTATTTACGCTGTCTATGTCTTGTGATTTTTGGTAGCTTGTGTTTTTCAAGGAATTGGCCCATTTTATCCGTATTGATGCATTTATAGGCATAGAGTTATTTGTAGTGTTCCTTTATTATCTTTTAATGTATGTTAGATCAGTAGTGATGTCTCCTCTTTCATATCTGATGTTGATAATTTGTGTCTTTCTTCTTTTCTTGGTCAGCCTGACCAGAGCTTTATCAATCTTACTGATCTTAAAAAATACTTTTTTGATTTTACTGATTTTTCTCTGTTTTTCTATTTTCAATTTTATTAATTTACTGCTCTAATCTTAATTTATTTTTTCTGCTAACATTTAATTTGCTCTTCATTTTCTAATTTGTGTAGGTTACGGATTCCTTATTCCTTTTCTAAAATATGCAGTTAATGCTATACATTTTTTCTTTTAATTAAATTTTTTGGATTTCGAACAAGGACTATATTTAAGTTTTAGCAAAAACACATGATTTATCAGGAAAGCTTCTTGAAAGAATGGGGTTCAGGGGGCACATCAAAAGGAAAATATTGCTGAATCGTGGGGTTTATATGACAGTGGGAAAGAACAACAGTCTATGCAGAGAAGGAATAGTTAGAAGTTTATGTTTGTAAATGAAGTTCTGATGACAGAAATGGCACTGAAGATAACCTGTAGGTTATCTCCCACTAAACAGTTATGTATCGGTGTTTTATTTTAAATTTTTGGTTATGGTGATTATAACGTCTGCCATTGCCACTGAAAAGTGTGTGACTGCACTGGACGTACTCAGGTGCCTTTTTAAAAGATACTGTTGTGCTCCAGTCTGTTCCTAATACGTACCACCCACACAGTTTTCTTACTTTACTTACAGATGATACAGTTACCGATGTAGGAAAAGACTGTGTGTTTCTATATTTTACTGATTCTTACGTTTTCTTTTCCTGCAGAAATGCTGAGTCGATTGTCAGGATTAGCAAATGTTGTTTTACATGAATTATCAGGGGATGACACAGATCAGACTATGACGGCTTCCTTAGACTCTGTGAGTAGCTCTGCTGTGAATTAAACTGATGAGACCTGTGTTTCATGTTCTTTTAAGATAGAAGGGTTTGAGCAGCCTCCCTTGTGCTGCTAGGTAGAAGAGAGGATTAAGAAAAATATTGAGACTATAAATGGTCCTTTTCCTATAGTTTTTAGCCTAAGAGCCACTGATAAGAATCAAGTCTTGGATGAGAGTCATGAGGTCTTTTCCACTTGGCCCCCAGAGACTTGTTTAGTGTTACATTGTTTTAACTCCTTCTACTTGGGTATATAGTAGATTCATTTTCTCTAGGAAGGATTTGAATGACAAATGGTGGAATTGGTGCTCCTTTCCTGTTTAAGAATATCTGTTTGCTATTGTTAAATTCATCCATCACTTCTCTTATAGTTGGCATTGTATTTTCTGAGGGCCACATAAGGAATTGAAAGAAGTCCTTTAGTTTTCTGAAAAGACAAGCAGTATTGCGTAGTGGTTAAGAGAATTTTATTCAGCTACTCTCCTAATTTTAAATTTAAAATTTTGGGCATAATGGTTTGTGATCTTTGCTTCCCTTTATTTTTCTTTTTGGTAAAATTAGAATAATAAAACTGTAAATAAGATAATGTTTGTAAAATGCTTAACATTTACAAAATATTTAATGTATTTTAATAGCTGTGGTAACAATTATTATGGGTTTAGAGTTGAACAGATTTCCTGAGTAAGGATATGAGTTGGGATAAGATGAAGTTGGAATGAAGGAACTCTTGTTTAGAAGTTAATATCTTTTCCCTGGTACATTGGCAATTTTTTGTCTAAATGCTAGGAATTACCCCAAGAGTCTGATATGAAATTTAATGATAAAACTCAAGAGGATGTCCTGGAGCGCCTGGCTCATGCAGAGAGGTTGGTGGTGGAGCTAAAAGAAATCATTAGACAGAAGGATACTGAACTGCAACAGAAAGATGAAGTTCTACAGGTACCATTGTTTTAACTTCTTGCTCAGTATTTACTAAAAGATTATTGGAGAATCTGATTCTTATTTCCCTGATACTATAAGATGATGCCTACTTTTGTTATGTGCTAGATAAACAATGAGCAGACATATATGTATTTGTCATCATTATTCTCTGACAGGAAGAAAGAAAAGCTGCTGATAACAAAATTAAAAAGCTGAAACTTCATGCTAAGGCCAAATTAACTTCTTTGAATAAACATATAGAAGAAATTAAGGCACAAGGAGGGACTGGTATGCCTACAGGACCTCAGTCAGAAGAGCAGCTCTCCAAGGTATGGTGACTGGGTAAAATACATATTTTCTGAGTGCAAAAAGCCTTCCAATATGACAGATCTTTATTAGTCACATACTTATGAAGCTGAAGTGATAAACACTAAATTCTGTTCGTTCGTTCATCCTTTCCTTTCCTTTCCTTTCCTTTCCTTTCCTTTCCTTTCCTTTCCTTTCCTTTCCTTTCTTTCCTTTCTTTCCTTTCTTTCCTTTCTTTCCTTTCTTAGAGGGAGCCAAGACCTTTATTTTTTTTCCCACATTTTTTATTGTTGTTCAAGTACAGTTTAAATGCTGTCCTGTCTTATTGAACTTGCAGTGTAGCTGGGCTATGGGCCACATGCAGGATGAACAAAAGGTCAGCAGAAAACATGAAAAAATGAAGTGCCAGTTGTTACTTAGACTATTAGAGAATTAAAAAGGCCAGTGGGAAGAAGTAAATACTGAGGTGAGGTTTTTAGATAGGAGAGGTACATAGCTTTTGGAGAAGTTTCATTGTTGGTAAGAAGATTAAGCTAGCTGGTGTCTAGCTGGTTTCTTCCAGCTCTGAAATTCTTTAATTTAGTGACCTGACACAGAATATTCTGTGTCCTTATATGGTAATATAGTAGTGGATTAAAGTTTCATGCACTGCAGGCTGAATCATTTAGATTGCCTTGCCCCCCTATGAGGTGTGTTCTTTAGATTGATGACCACCACCAAAAACACAGTTTGAGGATGGAGATAGAGAGAGGAATACAGAAAGTAGTGCTTTTTGAGGAACAGAGCATTGTTTTAATACTAGTCTAGACTCCTTTCTGAGTTTGGTATAGAATGTATGGAGGCTGACAAATCGTGTGTACATATGACATACTACAGTTGGCCTAGACTTCACTCTGCATAAAAAATCTTTTTATTTTCTTAATTTCATCTACTTCATCCTTTGACCCCCTACTACTCTTATTCTCAATACTTACTTCTTGGGAAATTAGGTTGTAATCGATTCTCTAGGTATAACTCTGAGGGTAACTAGTTAGCTCCCTAGTTAGTCATTCTTACTGGGTCTAATGCTCTGAAGACATTACTTTTCCTGCATTGATAGACTTACTAAATTTCTCAAAAGCTTATTTTAGAAGCTTCTCTCATTTTTTCATATAATTTCTTCATTTTGATTCTTCTTTTTTAAAAAATATATTTTATTGATTATGTTATTACAGTTGTCTCATTTCCCCCCTTCACTCCCCTCCACCCTGCACACCCCCTCCCACCCATATTCCCCCTCTTTAGTTCATGTCCATGTGTCATACTTATAAGTTTTTTAGCTTCTACATTTCCGATACTATTCTTACCCTCCCCTTTCTTTTTTCTACCTACCATTCTATGCTACTTATTCTCTGTACCTTTTCGCCTTCTCTCTTCTTCCCACTCCCCTGTTGCTAACCCTCCATGTGACCTTCATTTCTGTGTTTCTGCTCCTGTTCTGTTGTTTGCTTAGTTTGCTTTTGTTTTTGTTTTAATGTGGTTGTAATAATTGTGACTTTGCTGTCATTTTACTGTACATATTTTTTTTATCTTTTTTTAGATAAGTCCCTTTAACATTTCATATAATAAGGGCTTGGTGATGATGAACTCCTTTAACTTGACCTTCTCTGGGAAACACTTTATCTGCCCTCCCATTCTAAATGATAGCTTTGCTGGATAGAGCAATCTTGGATGTAGATCCTTGCCTTTCATGACTTTGAATACTTCTTTCCAGCCTCTTCTTGCCTGTAAGGTCTCTTTTCAGAAGTCAGTTGGCAGTCTTCTGGGCACTCCTTTGTAGGTGACTGTCTCCTTTTCTCTTGCTGCTTTTATGATTCTCTCCTTATCTTTCATCTTGGCTGATGTAATTATGATGTGCCTTGATGTGTTCTTCCTTGGGTCCAACTTCTTTGGGACTCTCTGAGCTTCCTGGACTTCCTGGGAGTCTATTTCCTTTGCCAGATTAGGGAAGTTCTCCTTTATTATTTGTTCATATAACTTTTTCACTTGTTGCTCTTCCTCTTCTCCTTCTGGTATCTCAATAATTCGGATGTTGGAATGTATAAAGATGTCCTGGAGGTTCCCAAGCCTCTCCTCATTTTTTTGAATTCTTGTTTCTTCATTTTTTTCTGATTAGATGTTTCTTTCTTCCTTCTGGTCCACTCCATTGATTTGAGTCCCCATTTCCTTCCCATCACTATTGGTTACCTGTATATTTTCCTTTATTTCACTTAGCATAGCCTTTATTTTTACACCTAATTTGCCACCAAATTCAACCAGTTCTGTGAGCTTCCTGATTACCAGTGTTTTGAACTGTGCATCTGCTAGGTTGGCTATCTCTTCATTGTTTAGTTGTATTTCTTCTGGAGCTTTGATCTGTTCTTTCATTTGGGCCATTTTTTTTTTGTCTTGTTGCTCCCGTTAATAGTGAGGGGTGGAGCCTTGGGTGTTCACCTAGGCAGGGCAACCCAGTCGCTGGGTTGTGACACTGTATGTGGGGGAGGGGTCCAAGAGGGAACAATGTCACTTCCTCTGCTCTCTGCTGGATTTCAGTGGCTTCCCCCGCTTTTCACAAGCAAACTGGGCCCTTCTGGTGTTGAGTCCCTGGTAGGTGGGTTTGTGTATGTTGTAGGATCCTGTGGGTCTCTCCAGCAAACTCTCCTGTGAGGGTGGGAGTCTCTCCTGGCACCTCACCCCTACAGGTGTTTTCAATCGGTGGTTTATTTTTCCCACTGGGATTCTGGGTTGCGCAGTCTGTCTCACTCCCCAGTTTCACCTGGTTTATCTGTGTGTGAATGTGGGACCACCCAGTCCTCCAGCTGCCTTGTGTGCCATGCCCCTCCACAACTGCTGCCTCACTGGGTCTGCCTGCAGCTACTTTGCACACCCCGGCCCTCCAGCCACCGCTTTGCCGTGACCCCTTTCCGCCCAGCCGCCCCACTCCATCCCTCCTACCGGTCTGGAGGGATGTGTCTACTTTAACTCCTTGGTTGTCGGACTTCCATACAGTTCAATTTTCTGTTGGTACTGGTTGTTTTTGTTTCTAAATTGTCGTTGTCCTTATTTTGGTTGTGCAAGGAGGCACAGTGTGTCTACCTGCGCTTCCATCTTGGCAGGAAGGTCCCTTCTTTTCTTACTTCTTGGTTTCTCCTCTGGTAATTCCTTCTTCCCCTAGCTGGTAGCAGCAATTTCTCTCTCTCGAAGTCACTTTGTTTCTTCTAATTTTCCTTCTCTCTGCTATGTTGTTACATTTTTAAATTACCCATTTTATAATCTGCCTTCTTTTTAAAGCTGAGACCTTAAACAAATCAACATTTTACAACATTAGTTCCTTCCTCTGTTAAATTAAAGGACTGGATTAAGAGATTTCAAAGCTCTAGTAGCCAGTCAGAGCAGCCCTCTAACTGTTATACACTTATCACAGAGCTAGGTATTCTGTGCAAACTGTAGTTGAAGAAATGGCAATCTTCAGACGCTTGACCAACTACTATGTGGAAAAACGTACAAAATTATTCTGTGTAGTTCCAATAAGGAGACTTGATTCATTTGGGGAAAGGGATGTGAATTTAAAGTGGGGAGGACATGATCTGGTTCAGTCTAAGAGGCTTTGGGGAAAAAATAGACTGTTGAAAGATTTAGATTTCCTCTCCCTGGTTCTTTTATGCTGTTTTGCTCCTCACTTTGCAGTTTTGGCCTCTAGTTGGTCAAGGCAGTGAGACTGAGTTTTCCGTTGAGTCCTGCATGACACTGACTGACTTTGCCCTCAGACTAAAAAACCATAAAAATGGGAAACTCAGTGCCATCTCTGCCAACGGTCAACTCCCCTGCAGTATCATTGGCTTTTGGTTGCCTTCGTCATTTTCATATAGTTGTTTTTATTTCTTATTCAGTCTTAGAGCTGTTATTTGAGGGAGGATGGGCCTTAGTAGGAGCTACGTGGCCCCACTGAAACTGGAAAACTTGAAAGTTTCTTCCTTGTTGTTCAGTCAGGTGTTATTTCTCACTCACATCAGTTTGATAAAATTATAATGAAATGGTTTTATGGGGCAAATTAGAGTCAAAGATCAAATGTATAGTGACTGTAATTTTTTAAAATAAATGACTTCATCTCTTGTGTTTTCAGCATGACAGGAGTTCTACAGAGGAGGAGGTGGAAGTAGAAAAGATAAAACATAAACTCCAGGAGAAGGAGGAATTAATTAGCAGTTTGCAAGTCCAGCTTACTCAGGCACAGGCAGAGCATGCTGCACAGGTACGGATGTGTGTCACCTCATAATCATTAAGCTAACAGTCACTTAAGCCCTTTGAATTATTATGTGACAAATACATTTTTTAGGTGCCCAGTAGATAGGTGTCCATGGTATCTATTGATTTTCTTCCTTACTTTCCTTCCTTTCTTCCTAAGTCTCGTAATTTTCCTTAACTTTTTTAAAATATATTTTATTCATTATGCTATTAAAGTTGTCCCATTTCTCCCCCATCATTCCCCTCCATCCTTCACACCCCCTCCCACCCACATTCCCTTTAGTTCATGTCCATGTGTCATAAGTTCTTTAGCTTCTACATTTCCCACACTACTCTTGCCCTCCCCCTCTCTATTTTCTACCCACCGTCTGTGCTGCTTATTCTCTGTACCTTTTCCCCCTCTCTCCTCCTCCCACTCCACTGTTGCTAACCCTCCATGTGATCTCCATTTCTGTGTTTCTGCTCCTATTGTAGTGTTTGCTTAGTTTGCTTTTGTTTTAGGTGTGGTTGTTAATATCTGTGAGTTTGCTGTCTTTTTACTGTCCTATTTTTTATCTTCTTTTTCTTAGGTAAGTCCCTTTAACATTTCATATAATAAGGGCTTGGTGATGATGAACTCCTTTAACTTGACCTTATTTGGGAAGCGCTTTTTCTTCTCTTCCATTCTAAATGAAAGCTTTGCTGGGTAGAGCAATCTTGGATGTAGATCCTTGACTTGAATACTTGACTTGGAATACTTCTTTCTAGTCCCTTCTTGCCTGTAAGGTCTCCTTTGAGAAATCAACAGACAGTCTGATGGGAACTCCTTTGTAGGTGACTGTCCCCTTATCCCTTGCTGCTTCTAGAATTCTCTCCTTCATTTTAATCTTGGCTAATGTAATTATGATGTGCCTTGGTGTGTTCCTCATTGGGTCCACCTTCTTTGGGACTCTGAGCTTCCTGGACTTCCTGGAAGTCTATTTCCTTTGCCAGATTGGGGAAGTTCTCCTTTATTATTTGTTCAAATAAGTTTTCCACTTGTTGCTCTTCCTCTTCCCCTACTGGTACCCTTATAATTTGGATGTTGGGACATTTAAAGATGTCCGGGAGGTTCCTAAGCCTCTCCTCATTTTTTGAATTCTTGTTTCTTCATTCTTTTCTGTTTGGTTGTTTCTTTCTTCCTTCTGGTCCACTCCATTGATTTGAGTTCCAGTTTTCCTACCATCACTATTGTTTCCCTGTGCATTTTCCTTCATCTCACTTATTGTAGCCTTCATTTGTTCATCTAATTTGTGAGCAAAATCAACCAATTCTGTGAGCATCCAGATCACCAGGCCTTTGAACTGTGCATCTGATAGGTTGGCTATCTTTTGGTTGCTTAGGTGAATTGGCTCTGGGGCTTTGATCTGTTCTCCCGTTTAAGCCATTTTTGT